>OZ025242.1:4462973-4472973 GCA_964019155.1 Osedax fenrisi
GTTAATTTGTTTCAGTTGTTTTGTGTTAATTTGTTTCAATTGTTTTGTGTTAATTTGTTTTAATTGTTTTGTGTTAATTTGTTTTAATTGTTTTGTGTTAATTTGTTTTAATTGTTTTATGTTAATTTGTTTCAATTGTTTTGTGTTAAATTGTTTCAATTGTTTTGTGTTAATTTGTTTCAATTGTTTTATGTTAATTTGTTTCAATTGTTTTGTGTTAATTTGTTTCAATTGTTTTGTGTTAATTTGTTTCAATTGTTTTGTGTTAATTTGTTTCAATTGTTTTGTGTTAATTTGTTTCAGTTGTTTTGTGTTAATTTGTTTCAATTGTTTTGTGTTAATTTGTTTCAATTCTTAATTTCTACCGGCGATTAATTCTAATAACTATACATAAAGACGTCATATGTATTACATAACTTAACGATAAACGTAAAACTAGTTGCATACTTCTACTTTACCTTTCCCTAATCTCTAAACACAATATTATTACGACTCTTAGCGGTAGCACTGTATCATTATAGTTTATAATAGGTAGTTTATATCGACTTGAGAATTACTATTTTTAATAGATTCGTGTAGGACTAGTAACTACCACTAGATAAACTATATATTATTGATGAATCAATTAGATAAATTATAATTACATTATTTATAATTAATTTTATTCTAATTTATTCTAATTTAATTAGTTTAATTAGTTTTATTTATTTTGATTATTTTTTTAATTAACAATACAATTTAAGTATGTAAATTATAAAAAATGTAGAATTAAATTTATTGGTGTTATTAATATTATAACACACGCGATTTTTATGAAAATCAGAATAGTACATACGCTGCGCGCTGATTGGTCATAGGGTGTCCGTATTAAGACATATATAGTGACCGTAATAGGCACTTATATAACATCTAGATATATACTTATAACTTAATGAATATTTGCTAACAAATATAGAAATTATATATATAATTTTTAGAATGCTTTATTTTTTAATAATATAATGTTATATTTTATATCGATATATTTGTATATACTTGAGAAGGTTTTAAGATGAATTTTTTTTTCATAAATTTAAAAACGTAATAAAAAATAAGTTTATTGGATATATCAGCAATATTTTGAATAATTAAAATATAAAAAATACCCTTTTAGACTATTTATATAATTATGAATATTTATTCATTACACATTTTTGTAGGATTTATGGTTTCTGAGATACAGAGAGTGTCCGTATTCGGGCACTGTCCGCATTCGGTTACTTTCCCCTATTTTAAATAAATTGCTATATGATATAATAGCTAAACGATCATAATACCAACGTTCTGTCTTAACTCTATAAGTAATATCCAGTATTCGTACCGCCACCTATGATAATCTAATAACATTACAGAGATAAGCGAGATATCCGGAGCCTCGGACACTACGATAAGGACATGACCTACCTTATAATGACATTTGTCAGGCTCCTCGAAGAACACTCGCGATATTGTTCCCTAAACAATAATCATTCCGAGCCGTTCTTGTTTCTAAGATGCAATTTAATAATTTATTTATATATCGATATATATATATATATATTAATAAAATATGATTATATAACAATACAAATATTTGTTATTAATATTATATGTATTCCTATGTGAATAAATATCACTTTAACTCAATTGATATATTATAATATATATTGTAAAATATATTATATTTCTTAAAAATGATGATTACTTTGTATGTTGATATCCATGCGTACAATCTAATATTAATATAATGCCTTGTTTAAAAATATATTATAATTTAAATACTTTTGAATACAAAACTAAATATAAAGTACTACCTGTGTATTGTATATCTAAATTAACCTTACATCGATATAGAGCATATTCGTATATAACATTCATGTAGATAGTGGGCGTAATTAAAATTAAAATATCCATATATTATACCTAAGTAGGTAGTACATATATGTAATTGGTAGTACGTATAGGCAATGCTGCTATCTATAAGGTTACATCTAAGAAATACTACATTTCGTGAAGTGAATGGCATACAATAGGAAGCTCGTTCGCTTACTTGTATAGCATACATTGTTTAGTGTTTAAATATGATTAGTATGTGTTTAATAACTAGTTTATATTTTGTTAACTAGGAACCTATAATATGGAGTTTACTTAGAAGTGTGTTAATAATGATGATTATGTTGAAGTTAAGAATTATGATGTAACTTATCACTATTAATAAACAATGCATTGTTATGAATTATACATATAATAAGTATGATCCTAACAAGAATATAAGTTCATTGTGTATGTATATGTTTAATATGCAAACTATAAAGGTTGTATTTGTATTCTAAAGAATATTTAGATACAGAAGAACAGTTAAACGGATAAATATAAGTATATCGGGAAACAATAAGATACAATTATATATAATAAATATATTATATTCATTTTTAGGAGATATTAAACTTATAGAAATGAATATAAATAATCAAAATGTGTGTATAAAAGATTAATAGATAGGAAAAAAGATATAATAAGATTAAAACTGAGAATTACTATATAAAATGTATCTATTATTCAAATGTTAACATATAATTCAAGTATTTATGAAAATATGTGAACATTTATATTTATTTATAGAAACTATTTTGGGATAATTAAAACATAAAATTTAATAAATTTATAAAATATATTTAATAATAATTTAATACAAAATGATAAATTATATACTATCTATATGTGAAATAAATATTATAGTAAATTATAATAAGTAAAGACTATTTTCCCATATATTAAATTCACTAAAATATAAAATCAGAAACTCTTGCTAAATTAACTTATGGTGAAAATGTAGGTAAATATATATGTTTAGCTTAATATATATGTAATATAAGATTACGTATTATACATTAAGTTATATGATATATGTATTACATTTGATAATACTAACAAGAATAAGATGCTTGTAATTTTTTTGATAAAAACAATACAATTAATATACTCCAAAATAACAAAATAGAATAGCATTATTATTATAAAAAATAGATATCACGATACCATTAGGAGAACTATTACTTGGTGTAAGTAATACCTGAGGTGTTACTTGGTGTAAGTAATACACGAGGTGTTACTTGGTGTAAGTAATACACGAGGTGTTACTTGGTGTAAGTAATAAATGAGGTGTTACTTGGTGTAAGTAATACATGAGGTGTTACTTGGTGTAAGTAATACACGAGGTGTTACTTGGTGTAAGTAATAACTGAGGTGTTACTTGGTGTAAGTAATACAAGAGGTGTTACTTGGTGTAAGTAATAACTGAGGTGTTACTTGGTGTAAGTAATACACGAGGTGTTACTTGGTGTAAGTAATACATGAGGTGTTACTTGGTGTAAGTAATACTTGAGGTGTTACTTGGTGTAAGTAATAAATGAGGTGTTACTTGGTGTAAGTAATACACGAGGTGTTACTTGGTGTAAGTAATACCTGAGGTGTTACTTGGTGTAAGTAATACTTGAGGTGTTACTTGATGTAAGTAATAACTGAGGTGTTACTTGGTGTAAGTAATAACTGAGGTGTTACTTGATGTAAGTAATACACGAGGTGTTACTTGGTGTAAGTAATACACGAGGATTAGGAGATATCATATAAATGTGAGTGTAATTAGAGATTGTAAGAAAGAATAAAGATATATATATATATATATATATATATATATATATATATATATATTGCTTATAACATGCATAGGTAAGTACACAATATGAAAATAAGCGAAGTTAACGAACTTCATAACTATAACAGATTATCTATACGAATGTGATAAGTATACATCGATGTCTGAATAAGTATGAGGATAGTTAAGTGTTAGTATGTGTGGTTTAAAGGGTATATTTGAATGAATGATAACTCAATATTTGAAGGGAATAGGAAGGGTTTATGGTAATACTAGTACTAATAATAGGAGGAAAAGCTAAGGAGTTAGACAGTGTATTGAGAAGAGATATATTAGAGGATTACGGAGAAGGTTATTCAAATAAACCGTATTTTAATATCTGAATCATAAGAACGTAGATATAAGTTGGAAGGAGAGGTATTATTAGTTAATGAAGGAAATGAAGGAATAAGGTTACATGTCATCTGTATAAATATGATAGATGTCACTATACATTGACAATTAATACAATAATCTGAAGTCTTGAAATAAGAATAGAGTTTATTAGGGAATCTAAAAATATATAATAATATCCTACTTACTTTCTACTCGGGATATACTGGAAAATTGTGGATGGTGACAGCATTTAATATATTTAATATTCGGAATACAGATTCAGTGGAGTGCACTTTAGAGAGTGAAATACCCTTGTTATTTCATATAAATGTTTTATAAATATACTTTTTCAGTTGGCTGGGAACTATGCGTTTTATAATTTTTCGAAAGAGTATAATTTGTGATAAAGGGATATTATTAATTATCTGTATTCAATGAATATGTATTGTATATTTCTGTAGTAGTAGGAGTTTTTAATGCATTATATAATAAACGGTTTTATATAGTTAAATAGTAATGATATAATGTACGTAAGGAGACTGGGTTAAAGATATTTTTTTAAATATTGTAAAGTTAATATATATATATATATATATATATATATATATATATATATATATATATATATATATATATATATATACTGGAAGATGTAGACTAACTCTTAAGCTAATTTATATGTTACCTATTTCTCTAAAACATTTGAAAAATAATAAAGACCAGAATTAGTTCATTTAATGAAAACAATAATATAATAAATAATAGACAATTTAGGTTTCGTAATAATATGTCTACTATTGATGCTGTCAATGCCTTAATAGAAGAGAGATAACTGATAATTTAGATAGTAAATTAAAATGTTCAATAGTATCATTAGATTTGTCAAGAGTTTTTATACCATTGATCATAATATTTTAATTAATAAACTTAGAAATATTGGAATTAAAGGTGTATGCTTAAAGCTTATGAAAAGTTATCAATTTAATAGGAAAACATTATTTGTTTTAATAATAGTAATTCATCATTATTACGTATCAAAATAGGAGTTCCTCGGGGTTATGTTATGGGACTGTTGTTTATAATATGTATATACATGATATTGCTTATATTGATAATGATTTATCTCCTATTATATTTGCAGACGATACCAGTTTTATATTTATTTATATTTATATATAATACTATAGTATCAAATCATAATTAATCATCAAATGATTAAGATAAATACTTGGTTTATAATAAATTATAATAATAGTAAATTATATCTTAATATAAAAAAGACTAATCTTAATGTGTAATACTTTTAATAATAATTAATTATATATATGTATTGGAAAAAATGTAATAGATAAAGTAGATTATGTGAATTTATGGGTGTGTATGTTTATTCCAAACTACATTGGAAAATTCATATACAATTATTAAGATGTAAATTATTTAAAATAATCTCGGTTTTTCATAAATTTAAAAATAAGTTAAATGATTCTGCCTTATTAATTATATTTGAATCATTATGTATGTCATGTATGCATAAGAGATATGAACATGTAGGAGTTATAGATAAAAGTATATAGTCTAGTATAGATAGGTGATAACGATAGTGAATACATGAAGCATTGTAGGTTATTGGTAAGATTACTTTCTTGATTGATATGATGACATAGACTTGCATGATTTAAGTAATACAACTCTCAATAAGTAGATAGGTTAATATACCTATTAGAATGAGGTTAGCAGGTGATATTACTAGGAAAGCTATTTTCAAAGTTACGAATATCGCTTTTGAGAAATAAAAATTCAGAGAAAAATCACGAGGAGTATCGATGGATGAATAATAATGATCATCATTTCTGGGATCGTGTTTTCCTATCAAGTATGATGGGATATATATACTAGGTGAAGTAGATGAAGTAGACGTGATTTGAAGTTTTGATGAATCTTCAAAATAAATAGATTTACATTTTATTAACGAATAGGATTTCTTTTGTAATATGATAGAAGGGGAAGTATAATTATACAGGTAATTTAGAAATTATATTTCAGTAGTTCAACCATTCAGTGATATAATGGCAATACCTCAACCAATTCTGCATATTGAACATATTAATATAATAGTATGTGCATATAATCTATATCAATACATTTTACCGGGATTAATAATATTAAAATATAAAATACAATAAATGAAAAATGTAATGATAAATATTAATAATGTATATTCTATATTTATATTATAGTGAAAATTATACTAAAATTACTATTCTTGTGATTACATTAAATTGTAATATATATCTTAATATATTTTGTAATTTATATTACATATATATAAGGATGATAATATAAATATATATGTATCATTTTCACTCAATCCAATTTTCTCATTCAAGTTTCAAGTGTCTTACTGACTCCCTAGACATGAATCAATATATCAATTTTCCTACCCATACTGATGGGAATTCTCTAGATCGTATTTTATGCAGATCTCATGATTCATTTATTTTATAATTAATTGTACCATATTTGATCTTCTTACAGACCATTTCATCATAACTTTTATAGTTATCCTCCTTCATCATTCTTCTTTATCCAATAAACTCATTCATTATAGAAAAATAAATCTATATATATATATATATTCCGTTATTCTCTTCTGAACTAGTTCAAGTACAAGCTTGTATCAATTCTTGTATCCCTACCCATATCCCCTGAATCACTAAACTCCACTCTCACCCTTCTACTTGACAAATATTCCTCTCGTATATCAACTACTATTTCTTACATAGTAATTGCCCATGGTTTACATCTGATCTTGTTAAACTCAGGCGAGCTCTAAAGAACATATCGCTGTGTTCCTTCTCCTAAAAACCTTTTCTTGACTAATCATCGCAAATTCTACAAACCATATATCAGTAAAGTAAAATCTATTAACTATATATATAAAATCAATATCATTTCCTCCAATCATCGTTCCACATTTTATTAGCTAGACAACTTATTGCGCTTGATCCCCTTTTACACATACCATAAACAGCAAATATTCATAAAAATAAACTCTGTATATACAAAGAATTCATTATAATGAATTCTCTAACTTTTTCTCGGATAACATATTATCTACCAGCTCAATCATGACTTCCCTTCATACAAAATACAGCATCCCTTATATATCAATCAGTAAACTAATTGATAATTAGCTATCAACCTTTATTACTCCCTAACTATCTGACATTTATGACCTCATTTTAAAATCCATTTCCTCCACTCCATCAGATCCTATTAATATGTATACTGTTAAAAGAATCGCTAGTACCCTATCCCCCTATTTGCATAATATATCTCATCTCCACAATTAAGTTTTAACCCCCTATTTTAAATATGCTGTCAACACTCCCATTCTTACAAAAACTTCTTCCAACCCTGATCTCGTATGTAATTAGCGTCCTATTTCCTAACTTCCTATTATTAGTAGCATTCTTGAAAGAATCTTGAAATAAATAGATTTTTATAACTAAACTCCTCCCATGATGTCCTGCAGATTGCATTTCATAAAGGTCCAAATTGATTAAATTTAGATCACTTTCATAAATCAACTACAATAAATTTAAATTTTATTTTACAAATACTTATTGTTTTCAAAATATAACAAACTTCAATGAATTCATTTAATTCATTAAATTACTTCACTGATTAATTTGCATGCACTAATAAAAAGTAAAACTATCACAAATAGAATTAACATTCCCTGGTATAACAAACCTCTAAATGTTCTTTAAAATAATCCTAGGAAAGCAGAAAGACTCTATAAATTTATTAATTAAGATAATTAGAAGAAATTTATAATAGTAAGGTCAACTTATCGCCATGAATTAATAACTTATAAAAATCTATATTACAACAATAAACTACTTACGTTTACTAACAATACGAGAAAAACTTTCAAAATCGCATACAAGCTATTATACAAAAACTAAAACAATTATACAAATACTAAAACCAATATTAACGATATTCCATTTACACCAGAATATTTCTCTAACTATTTTACTTCAAAAATAACTTATATACGATCAAAAGTAGAAATAAATATGACTAAACTATCCAACATAACCCATATACGTACGATCAACCACTTACTGACTCTACCCAACTATACACTTTTAGATATACTACTGATGACGATATTTCTACTCTTATCAAACAAACAAATTCATATTCAATAATTGATACTTTCCCCATAACTGTACTTAAATAATTAATCATTTCATTACTCCAGTAATACGACAGTACTTACCGACTGAATAAAAACGAATACAATACCACCATATTTTAAACAAGCTTTCATAACTATTAGAATAAAATAAAGTAATATGGATATTGATGTGCTATTAAATTATAGGCCTATTTCTCAATAACCTACATTATCTAAAATATTCGAAAGAATAATTAGTAAATAACCACATAAATAGTAACAATCTTTTTGATAAATATCAATCTGGATATAGGAAATTTTAAAGTACTGAATCAGCTCTATTCTATACGTATACGTTACTGATAACCTCTTACGTAATATTGATAATAACACTCCTATGCAAGTTATTCTCCTTGACTTATCTTCCGACTTTGATACAATTGACAACAAGATACTTTTAAACCGACTAAATCTATAAACATTAACCACGATGCATTAAATCTACTGAAAGACTAAATTACCAAACGAATTCGATTATTAATATACAACATAAAACTGAAATCCATATCTCCCAAAAAACCCATTTTATGTGGAGTTCCACAAGGTACTGTACTATGTCCCTTGCTGTATTCCTTATATATCACTCCAATATCTAGAATATTTCTAAATTACCCTGAAATCATATATCATTTATATGCTGATGATATTATGATTATTTCACCAAGAAATAATTCCCGTTTAAATAATGTTATCATTAATTTACGCAATTTAATGACAACTAATTACTCAAATAAAACTACACTGTTAAACATTTCTAATAAATTATCTCTATTTCCAACAATATATTTAGATGACACCATAATATCTCTACAATACTCTACAAAATATTTAGAAATAACAATACTAAACGAATTAACTACGTATACACATATTAATTCAGTAGCTAAATCAACGACTACTCACTTTATTAAACTTTTCAAAATACGGAAATATCTACCATCTAAAACAGTCTACTTATTAGCGAATGCTTTAATTTTTTCCAGACTCGACTACTGCTCTACTTTACTTACTAACTCACCTAAAATATAACTACTACAACAAGACCGAATTATAAAATCTACAACTCGACTTATTTTAATAAACGGAAATTTGATAGATGCTCTATTTCATCGCTAATGTCTTCTGTAAAAATGTCATTAATTGACTTACGAATTAAAATACGACTTACTAAATTAATACATACTGTTCTCTAAAAAAAATACTCCAACATATTTAACTTACCTACTACATTTAAAAATGTATATACCGTCACTAAGAAACTCGAACTCTAATATACTTACGCTACATAACATCAACAGAAAACAACATGGTGGAAGAGATGTTCGGTAGGGCTATATGGCTGCATCTACGTAGAACAACCTTCCAGAAGCTATACGGAAATCAACCATATATCGAAGAAGAAGCCCTACCTTTAAATATTACCTTACATAATATGTTTATATAACTTATATATATATATATATATTATAATTTATAATACATTTTATTTTCGTTTTTATTTTATTCTTTTTACCGAGAGAATATGCTGTATATATATGCTTCTCCTTTTTATTTTATACTATTACTCGCGCACTATTTATTATTATTATTGTTATATATAAGTAACATACTACTTAAAAAACATTCGAGAATAGCGATCGCTATTATATTTGTGTATAATAAATCATCATCATCATCATCATCCTCCTCCTTTAAATTCCAGA
>OZ025242.1:4475473-4625473 GCA_964019155.1 Osedax fenrisi
TGTTTTGTGTTAATTTGTTTCAGTTGTTTTGTGTTAATTTGTTTCAATTGTTTTGTGTTAATTTGTTTCAATTGTTTTGTGTTAATTTGTTTCAGTTGTTTTGTGTTAATTTGTTTCAATTGTTTTGTGTTAATTTGTTTCAATTGTTTTGTGTTAATTTGTTTCAATTGTTTTGTGTTAATTTGTTTTAATTGTTTTGTGTTAATTTGTTTTAATTGTTTTGTGTTAATTTGTTTCAATTGTTTTGTGTTAATTTGTTTCAATTGTTTTGTGTTAATTTGTTTCAGTTGTTTTGTGTTAATTTGTTTCAGTTGTTTTGTGTTAATTTGTTTCAGTTGTTTTGTGTTAATTTGTTTCAATTGTTTTGTGTTAATTTGTTTTAATTGTTTTGTGTTAATTTGTTTCAATTGTTTTATGTTAATTTGTTTCAATTGTTTTGTGTTAATTTGTTTCAGTTGTTTTGTGTTAATTTGTTTCAATTGTTTTGTGTTAATTTGTTTTAATTGTTTTGTGTTAATTTGTTTTAATTGTTTTATGTTAATTTGTTTCAATTGTTTTGTGTTAATTTGTTTCAATTGTTTTGTGTTAATTTGTTTCAATTGTTTTATGTTAATTTGTTTCAATTGTTTTGTGTTAATTTGTTTCAATTGTTTTGTGTTAATTTGTTTCAGTTGTTTTGTGTTAATTTGTTTCAGTTGTTTTGTGTTAATTTGTTTCAGTTGTTTTGTGTTAATTTGTTACAATTGTTTTGTGTTAATTTGTTTTAATTGTTTTGTGTTAATTTGTTTCAATTGTTTTGTGTTAATTTGTTTCAGTTGTTTTGTGTTAATTTGTTTCAATTGTTTTGTGTTAATTTGTTTCAGTTGTTTTGTGTTAATTTGTTTCAATTGTTTTGTGTTAATTTGTTTCAATTGTTTTGTGTTAATTTGTTTCAGTTGTTTTGTGTTAATTTGTTTCAATTGTTTTGTGTTAATTTGTTTCAATTGTTTTGTGTTAATTTGTTTCAATTGTTTTGTGTTAATTTGTTTCAATTGTTTTGTGTTAATTTGTTTCAGTTGTTTTGTGTTAATTTGTTTCAATTGTTTTGTGTTAATTTGTTTCAGTTGTTTTGTGTTAATTTGTTTCAGTTGTTTTGTGTTAATTTGTTTCAGTTGTTTTGTGTTAATTTGTTTCAATTGTTTTGTGTTAATTTGTTTTAATTGTTTTGTGTTAATTTGTTTCAATTGTTTTGTGTTAATTTGTTTCAGTTGTTTTGTGTTAATTTGTTTCAATTGTTTTGTGTTAATTTGTTTCAGTTGTTTTGTGTTAATTTGTTTCAATTGTTTTGTGTTAATTTGTTTCAATTGTTTTGTGTTAATTTGTTTCAGTTGTTTTGTGTTAATTTGTTTCAATTGTTTTGTGTTAATTTGTTTCAATTGTTTTGTGTTAATTTGTTTCAATTGTTTTGTGTTAATTTGTTTTAATTGTTTTGTGTTCATTTGTTTTAATTGTTTTATGTTAATTTGTTTCAATTGTTTTGCGTTAATTTGTTTCAATTGTTTTGTGTTAATTTGTTTCAATTGTTTTATGTTAATTTGTTTCAATTGTTTTGTGTTAATTTGTTTCAATTGTTTTGTGTTAATTTGTTTCAATTGTTTTGTGTTAATTTGTTTCAATTGTTTTGTGTTAATTTGTTTCAGTTGTTTTGTGTTAATTTGTTTCAGTTGTTTTGTGTTAATTTGTTTCAGTTGTTTTGTGTTAATTTGTTTCAATTGTTTTGTGTTAATTTGTTTTAATTGTTTTGTGTTAATTTGTTTCAATTGTTTTGTGTTAATTTGTTTCAATTGTTTTGTGTTAATTTGTTTCAGTTGTTTTGTGTTAATTTGTTTCAATTGTTTTGTGTTAATTTATTTTAATTGTTTTGTGTTAATTTGTTTCAATTGTTTTGTGTTAATTTGTTTTAATTGTTTTGTGTTAATTTGTTTTAATTGTTTTGTGTTAATTTGTTTCAATTGTTTTGTGTTAATTTGTTTCAATTGTTTTGTGTTAATTTGTTTCAGTTGTTTTGTGTTAATTTGTTTCAGTTGTTTTGTGTTAATTTGTTTCAGTTGTTTTGTGTTAATTTGTTTCAATTGTTTTGTGTTAATTTGTTTTAATTGTTTTGTGTTAATTTGTTTCAATTGTTTTGTGTTAATTTGTTTCAATTGTTTTGTGTTAATTTGTTTCAGTTGTTTTGTGTTAATTTGTTTCAATTGTTTTGTGTTAATTTGTTTTAATTGTTTTGTGTTAATTTGTTTTAATTGTTTTATGTTAATTTGTTTCAATTGTTTTGTGTTAATTTGTTTCAATTGTTTTGTGTTAATTTGTTTCAATTGTTTTATGTTAATTTGTTTCAATTGTTTTGTGTTAATTTGTTTCAATTGTTTTGTGTTAATTTGTTTCAGTTGTTTTGTGTTAATTTGTTTCAGTTGTTTTGTGTTAATTTGTTTCAGTTGTTTTGTGTTAATTTGTTACAATTGTTTTGTGTTAATTTGTTTTAATTGTTTTGTGTTAATTTGTTTCAATTGTTTTGTGTTAATTTGTTTCAGTTGTTTTGTGTTAATTTGTTTCAATTGTTTTGTGTTAATTTGTTTCAGTTGTTTTGTGTTAATTTGTTTCAATTGTTTTGTGTTAATTTGTTTCAATTGTTTTGTGTTAATTTGTTTCAGTTGTTTTGTGTTAATTTGTTTCAATTGTTTTGTGTTAATTTGTTTCAATTGTTTTGTATTAATTTGTTTCAATTGTTTTGTGTTAATTTGTTTCAATTGTTTTGTGTTAATTTGTTTCAGTTGTTTTGTGTTAATTTGTTTCAATTGTTTTGTGTTAATTTGTTTCAGTTGTTTTGTGTTAATTTGTTTCAGTTGTTTTGTGTTAATTTGTTTCAGTTGTTTTGTGTTAATTTGTTTCAATTGTTTTGTGTTAATTTGTTTTAATTGTTTTGTGTTAATTTGTTTCAATTGTTTTGTGTTAATTTGTTTCAGTTGTTTTGTGTTAATTTGTTTCAATTGTTTTGTGTTAATTTGTTTCAGTTGTTTTGTGTTAATTTGTTTCAATTGTTTTGTGTTAATTTGTTTCAATTGTTTTGTGTTAATTTGTTTCAGTTGTTTTGTGTTAATTTGTTTCAATTGTTTTGTGTTAATTTGTTTCAATTGTTTTGTGTTAATTTGTTTCAATTGTTTTGTGTTAATTTGTTTTAATTGTTTTGTGTTAATTTGTTTTAATTGTTTTATGTTAATTTGTTTCAATTGTTTTGTGTTAATTTGTTTCAATTGTTTTGTGTTAATTTGTTTCAATTGTTTTATGTTAATTTGTTTCAATTGTTTTGTGTTAATTTGTTTCAATTGTTTTGTGTTAATTTGTTTCAATTGTTTTGTGTTAATTTGTTTCAATTGTTTTGTGTTAATTTGTTTCAGTTGTTTTGTGTTAATTTGTTTCAGTTGTTTTGTGTTAATTTGTTTCAGTTGTTTTGTGTTAATTTGTTTCAATTGTTTTGTGTTAATTTGTTTTAATTGTTTTGTGTTAATTTGTTTCAATTGTGTTGTGTTAATTTGTTTCAATTGTTTTGTGTTAATTTGTTTCAGTTGTTTTGTGTTAATTTGTTTCAATTGTTTTGTGTTAATTTATTTTAATTGTTTTGTGTTAATTTGTTTTAATTGTTTTATGTTAATTTGTTTCAATTGTTTTGTGTTAATTTGTTTCAATTGTTTTGTGTTAATTTGTTTCAATTGTTTTGTGTTAATTTGTTTCAATTGTTTTGTGTTAATTTGTTTCAGTTGTTTTGTGTTAATTTGTTTCAATTGTTTTGTGTTAATTTGTTTTAATTGTTTTGTGTTAATTTGTTTTAATTGTTTTATGTTAATTTGTTTCAATTGTTTTGTGTTAATTTGTTTCAATTGTTTTGTGTTAATTTGTTTCAATTGTTTTATGTTAATTTGTTTCAATTGTTTTGTGTTCATTTGTTTCAATTGTTTTGTGTTAATTTATTTCAATTGTTTTGTGTTAATTTGTTTCAATTGTTTTGTGTTAATTTGTTTCAATTGTTTTGTGTTAATTTGTTTCAGTTGTTTTGTGTTAATTTGTTTCAGTTGTTTTGTGTTAATTTGTTTCAGTTGTTTTGTGTTAATTTGTTTCAATTGTTTTGTGTTAATTTGTTTTAATTGTTTTGTGTTAATTTGTTTCAATTGTTTTGTGTTAATTTGTTTCAATTGTTTTGTGTTAATTTGTTTCAGTTGTTTTGTGTTAATTTGTTTCAATTGTTTTGTGTTAATTTGTTTTAATTGTTTTGTGTTAATTTGTTTTAATTGTTTTATGTTAATTTGTTTCAATTGTTTTGTGTTAATTTGTTTCAATTGTTTTGTGTTAATTTGTTTCAATTGTTTTATGTTAATTTGTTTCAATTGTTTTGTGTTAATTTGTTTCAATTGTTTTGTGTTAATTTGTTTCAATTGTTTTGTGTTAATTTGTTTCAATTGTTTTGTGTTAATTTGTTTCAGTTGTTTTGTGTTAATTTGTTTCAATTGTTTTGTGTTAATTTGTTTTAATTGTTTTGTGTTAATTTGTTTTAATTGTTTTGTGTTAATTTGTTTTAATTGTTTTATGTTAATTTGTTTCAATTGTTTTGTGTTAATTTGTTTCAATTGTTTTGTGTTAATTTGTTTCAATTGTTTTATGTTAATTTGTTTCAATTGTTTTGTGTTAATTTGTTTCAATTGTTTTGTGTTAATTTGTTTCAATTGTTTTGTGTTAATTTGTTTCAATTGTTTTGTGTTAATTTGTTTCAGTTGTTTTGTGTTAATTTGTTTCAATTGTTTTGTGTTAATTTGTTTCAATTCTTAATTTCTACCGGCGATTAATTCTAATAACTATACATAAAGACGTCATATGTATTACATAACTTAACGATAAACGTAAAACTAGTTGCATACTTCTACTTTACCTTTCCCTAATCTCTAAACACAATATTATTACGACTCTTAGCGGTAGCACTGTATCATTATAGTTTATAATAGGTAGTTTATATCGACTTGAGAATTACTATTTTTAATAGATTCGTGTAGGATCAATTTTTTCATTTTTTAAATAATTATCATTTCCTTTGGCGAATATTTTAAGATAATTTCTACTCTTCATTATAATAATTAATTTTATTTTATATCTTATTATAATAGTTAATTTATGATAATTGTTCTACTAGAACTTACAATATACATTTTAAAAAGAGCAATAAAATGTATTTGTAATACTCATTCTATGTATACAAATTTCTATACTATTTCTAATTCTCTCAAATTTGACGATATTGTAAAAATGAATAGAATAAAATTTATGTTTCGAGCTAGGAATAATATGTTACCTAAGAATTTACAATTATTATATAAAGCTAAATCTTATAATGGAAATCTGTTTCATAGAATAAAAGTACGAACTGACCGAAAAGCATTTTGTTTATCGAATACTGGTCCAATGCTGTGGAACAGATTACCACAAAAAATAAGAAAGATTACGAAATTGAATAATTTTAAAACAATTTTTAAGTCATTTATGATATCGTCTTATTAATTTTAATTTTATATTTTTATATCCTATTTTTAATTATTGTATTATCTGATATATTAATTTATTTATTTTCTACCTTATATTATCAGTATTTATTTTATACATTTTATTTTATAGTTTTATAGCTTTTATAGCTTTTAGTTATAGTTTTTTTTTTAATATATTTTTATAATTTGTTATACAATTTTAATATTAGTGTTTTATTGGTTTATATTTTTGTAGGTACATATTATTCAATTATTTATTTTAAATACATGATGAGAATGATTGTGGGGTTTTTTGCAATTTTATTTTATTTTTATTTTTGTATTAAGTTTTTAATTGTACATATTTGTTATTACATACTTTTAATTGCTTACATATTAAATTTTATTTAAATTTTATTTAACATTCAGTATTATTTTCTATTCAGGAAGTTAATTTTTTATTTTAAATATTAAATATTAAATATAATATATTCACGAGTACTTTGTATTGATTATTTATGTGGCCGGTAATGGTTCGTGTCGGGGATGAGGATGCAATTGTTGTGTGGGGGCAATTGTTGCCAGTGCTCTTACTCTTGGCGAAAGTGAGTTCCTTAAGGCATTGGATATAGACTATTACCCCAAATCCTCCAAGTTGATACACCTTTATCGACTTTCATTGGCAATCGATATAAAGTATTCTAGGTAGATTTTTTTATGACTATTTTTTTACTGATATCCTGGATAGAAATTTATATTATAATCTAATATTTTATTTAATATTATTTTAATTTTATACATAATTTTTCCCCCCACAATCACATTGGGTGAACGACTTGATAAGCTCTGCTTTTTCGTTCATCAGGCTAATGCCCAAACTCTGATTATTATTATTATATATATTATAGTACACTTTTGTATAGGTATCAATGTAAGGATTTTATTAATAACACACATTATTTGTATATTGTATTCTTAATATGATAATAATATTCTTAAATATTATAAAATAAGTTATAAAAGTATTATAAAAGAATGAAATTTGAAATATTCGAAAAATATTCGCTATTAAATCCGTATCATTATAGCAGATTGACCTACCATATAAATATATGTAAATCCAACAAATATTTCAATACATTTATTATATATATATATAAATGTCTCTGTATCCGAAAATTCGAATGTAGTTATACGTATAAGCTGGCATAAGTGCTCTCACCGTGTGTATATATATATATATATATATATATATATATATATATATATATATAAATTAGTATTTTAAAATGTTAACAAACCAGATATCATATTTCATAATTTATATTATTAACTATACGTGTATGCGTGTGTATTTGTATGTGAACGATGTAAGCGTGTCGACCCTCCCACCCTCGCACCCCCTCTCTCCGTTTAGGTGTATCGAGCGCACCGCTAAAATCCCGCAGCCTAACCACTTATTTATAGAAATAACTTTACACCAACTTTAAGTTCGGTTCGCGTATGGCGTACGTTCCGCGAGCGCGCGCCGGCGACGTCATTCGTTAGTTAATTTAGGGGCGTAAACACCCGCCACGGCCATTTCTCTGCACTCATCTGCGTCACGACTGCTATACGAGATAGTCTATACACGAGAGAACAATACATAGTGAACAATAGGCGTAGAAGAACACGTGATAACGACGTACACTACTAATACAGACGCTGTAGAACTACAAGTTTCGCTATATTATAACAGCAACAAGTTAATATATTTCGGAGTATCGCTAAAACTTCGCGAATGTTTATTCGTGTGTGAATGTTTCGTAAATAGTAAAGGATAACTAAGGACAAATAAGGACATGGGATGTCAACCTTCAAAATCGCAAAATGTTAGTTATTAATAAATATATATATATATATATATTTCAGTACGCATTATTGTTATAAGTTACGTTTAATATATACATGTATATATATATATATATTTAATAAAATATAATACAATAGAATTACTTAGTTATAACATATGATATATTGGAATTAATTAAAAGTGGCAGTAAAGTAATAGTGTACCTGAACCAAATGTACGATAGTAACATATATATCTGTCTTCACGTACATCTCGGTAGATAATATATATATATATATATATATATATATATATATATATGTGTGTATATATATGTATATATATATATGTATATATGATATATTATATCGTATCCTAGAATGAATACACATAGTACATGTGTCGTATACAATACTATACTAGTGGCGTGTATGCTCCAGTAACTAGTAACTAGTAGCGCTGTGTGTACGCGATAGGTAGACAGTGATAGGTAGACAGCGATAGGTAGACAGATGTAGGTAGACAGTGATAGGTAGACAGCGATACCTTCGCTATAGCGGATATGTGTATACATAACGCGGCAACGATTGCGGTATCGCATACATCACAGATTACACCGCCAGTATAAATACAGTATATATATAATTCAGAAGTTGGTATAAGAACCCGGATAGATATTGAAGCAAAGCGCATGATAATCCGTTGAAAAAAAAATTATGAGTATAGTAATAAAAAAAATTAACTATGGAGATTGTATTTAAATTATAATGGTAAAATATAAGTATTATACAATTTTATAACAAAAAATGTATATATATAGTTATATGTATATATGCGTATGTGTATGTATGTGTATGTAGATGTGTATGCTTGTGTGTGTATGTGTATGATGTAACAAGTATTACGCTAGAAATGAACACTTTACAGCATACCGTCTATAGATAACCTAAATCGGTTTGCTAAGAGCTTTGTCTACATAGGTGTCTACACATGCGAGAAGAGAGAAGATAATAGGGTACATAGAGAAGATAATAGGGTAAAGAGAGAAGATAATAGGGTAAAGAGAGAATATAAGATGGTAACGAGAGAAGATAATAGGGTAAATAGAGAAGACAACAGGGTAAAGAGAGATAGAAGTATCTTAGCTATATTTGCCGCTTTCGATGTCGAAATTCCGAAAAAAGGTCTACACAAAAATAATGATTTATCGTTTTTATATGGTTGTCAGATGTAACCGTGTCACGTGGCCACCTGTCATTCACATCCGACTAGTCACGTGACTATCTCTTCCGCTTAGCGGCGGCCGGTCAACCGAGTTTAGCGTGATAATCAAATCTTCTATATAATCGACAAATCATTTATAACCATATATCTATGGATATATTAATATATATTTTTATATACATACATATATATATATTTATATATTTATTTATCAATGTGTACCTATAAGGCATATGTATATGACTGTTTATAGTTTATATATATATATATATATATATATATATATATATATGTAGTAAATAAAACATGTTGATGACGTATACGAACTAAAGTTTGCCGACGAGCGACATATACGTTCAGGTGTAATTTATTAAACACACTCTATTATGTGCATGAGTGTGCGTGTGTGTGTGTGCGTGTGTGTGTGCGTGTATGTATGTGTGTGTGTGTGATGTAACAGAACAGCGGTGATGTGATATCACAATGAGAATACGCGATACCGTGTCATCGATTGTAAACACGGATACTTTGTTGGAGGTAATAACTAATGTTTCAATGGTAGATAGTAGATGGGGTCAGTGAGGTCAGTGGGTCAATCTTTAGATTTACTCTATTATCTTTGTTAGCTTATCTCTCTTATAGTATCTATTGAATAACTATTGATAAATGATAATGTATATTTTCAATTCAAAATATGAAATTTAAGATGGTGTACCTATATATAAACATAAGGGGTATTTCCGGAAATAATGTCCGCGAGAAAGTTATTTTCTAGCAAACCTTACTTTCCGGTAATGTGCCGGAAATATAGTAACTTTAAAGGGGGTATACCACTATAACTTCCTAGAAAATCACATTCTAGCAAACATTTCCGAACTTTATTTCCGGAAAGACTGGTAATGGGATGTGACCCCCCTTAAGACGTCGAATATAGTCAGTCTGCTATATACATCTCGATTAGTATACAAGATAAACAATAACAGGTAACGTAATATCACTTTTAGTTGATGTGAACGGCCTATTATAGACGTCGAATATATATATTATGACTATAGTCAGTCTAATATATACATCTCGATTAGTATACAAGATAAACAATAACAGGTAACGTAATATCACATAATATAATATCTATTTATATGAACGTGAAATATGACGCAATATTGCCGGAGACTCTTATTACGTAACGTGCTAATGACGTAACAGTGATGTCATATGTTGCGTCACACACGTTCTTCAATATTACTATTGATAGTATTCTATACCCGTGCGCATGACTGGCACATCGATGTTAATAGAAGCCTTTACGCATCCGTAGATTCTATGCGTGTATGTGCGCACGTGTGTGCGTGTAGGTGCGCACGTGTGTATGTATGTTCACGCTCACATGTGAGCGCGTATGCGTGTACGAATGCCTACTATAGGGAGTATACATACTTGCGTTTGAACGTATGTTCGAGCGTGCGTGTGTGTGCGTATGTGTGTTCGTACGTTTGTGGAAGCGGTTGTGGCATATCGTCTGCGAGCGCGTGTTAATCGTGTTTCCTAGCGGGCGCGACTAAAGTAGCCAATCAACGCCTCCTAATTAAGAAGGATTAATAGCACGTGATCTAAGCTTACGTAATCCGCGCGATAACGAGGCTTCGCGTTTGTCACGTGACTCGTGAGTAAGACGTACAGACAGGTTGCGCCTCCACCCTATATATATGTATATGTAATATTGTAACCTTATTACGATTACGTATATATATATATCTATATATATATATATATATATATATATATAAACATGTGTATATACCGGGGCGCTACATGTAAACACACGTATAAGTGTATACGGATAAAGTATACATGTACACACTACACGCTGTGTACACAAAGTGTATACATAGTGTACAATGTGTACGGCGTACACGAGCATGAGTGGTACATGAATATAACCCATTGTTAACCCAGATGACCAGACCTATAGGCGTATCTATCTACTGCTTTAACGCTGTAACACTGTATAACACTGTATAATACTTTAAATCACTGTAAAATACTGTATAATACTTTAAATCACTGTATAATACTGTATAATACTGAATAGCACTGTAAATCACTGTATAATACTGTATACTACTGTAAATCACTGTATAATACTGTAAATCACTGTATAATAATGTATAATACCATATAACACTGTATAATACTGTATAACACTGTATAACTATGTACAACATTGTACAACATTGTACAACACTGTAACACAGCACTACGGAACTGAATGTACAACTTAATGACGTCATCGAGTTATTAATATGCACCCTTTGAAATATTCATAAGCCGTGAGTGATGATTTGTTTATCTAAGGGTCGAATTCGATAATATTCCGTTAACCGGGTAACCTTGTGCGACCTTCAAGTATGGCCTAACCTAGTGCGCTTGTAATGTCTCGCAATTAGTTATAAATAGTTTATTTCAACACATTTAATATATTAATTCATAATTAAGACAATTAATAGTTTTGAAATATATAGATATATACATATTTCATATATATATATATATAGATATATAATATACGGAATGAGAAGACAAAACGGGCATATAAATACGGAATACGCTGACACGAAGATTAGGCCGACAATTTTGTGTCAACCACCTACTTTAATTTATGAATTACTATATGTTAGAGAAATAATTGGTATCTAATTAAATAATATTTTAATAATCGTTATATTATAATGAATATATTTAATTATCATTTGGTTTTATAGAGAATAGACTAAAATAATTACATTTTTAGATTTCTGCGTGTATATACTTGGTTACACAAAAAAACGGAATCTGTTGACACACTGTTTTTACCGAAATACAGCAACTTAATGCGTATATGTCAAATGGCAATTTATGAATTAATATATTAAATGTACTTTAGAATAAATATATTGAATAAAAATATAAAAGATGTTATTAATTAAAAATATACATTTTGAATTAAATATTATTATTATTTTGTAAAAATATACATCAATTTCTATTTATAATCAAAGATTTGTATGACTCATAAAAACTTAGGAAATAGTAGTAATTATTTAAATTTCAATATTATTGTTTCAGATTATTTCAAAATTTGAATAATAATAAATAATTTTTATATTATTAAATATAGTAGGTATTATATTTTAATAAATTATCTATGTATATATATAGTAAATAAATATATAAATTTATGTTATATATTATTGAATATAGAATCGTAAGTAAGATACTATAGTAACATTTTCGAAATATTTGTTTTTCAATAAGTTATTTATTTTTCATTACATTTATATTATAATAATATTACATTATTAATTCATTTTAACCTTACTATATAATATCTAATATTAGTAATATTACTATAATTTTTAATATTTCCAAACTAGTATAAAATGTAAATACTATACATTTATAGTCTACGAATAACCCAACTATAATGTATTTGTACGATATAAATAAAACCATAGGAATACGATTTTTTATATTGATGCTATTATAATAAATTTGATATCATTAGACATATTATTAAATTCTATAATAGAAGTCGTATTTTAGTTTTTTTTTATTTTTATTTAAAAAAAAGTTATGCACAAAAAAAATAGTAAAAATAATACATGGTGTAGATAGGAATTATGCATGTTTTAATTAATTTATAATACTTATGCAATCATGATTCATTCAATAATTTATATTTTTTAATAGTATATATTCGATATTATTAACACATAGATTAATAATCATATTTGTATCCGCTTTTTGTATTGTATTCAATAAATATATATTATTATTATATAATTATTATAATATATACACACTTATATAAGTATGTAAGCCTATTTATTTAGTATTAACAAAGATTTTGCGAAGCAAAGATATAACACTCCCTATACATGCAACATAATTTAGTAATATCCCCTGCTGCTGCTAGCAGTAGTATCGAAATCACTGAAATAGATTTAGGTTAGGCTCTATTTGCATACAACAATTTTTTCATTGCTCTATTAAATTACATGCAATATAAATTAGCTTTTACTTACTAAATATATACTTATAGCATTTAAAACATACATATCATATTTGTTTGTTATATATTAGTAATGAACACTTAGTTTTCATCATATAAATATTAATTTAAAGCATATTATTTAACATTTTAAAAGTGTTTAGTTAAATACGAATTTACATTATAGATAACACATAGTTCCTAAAAGTAACCCGCTATAGGTGGCACTGGGGTATTTTGTATACAAATTCGAAAAACACGATTTCGCGTAAGTGTTATATCTTTCCTTCGGAAAATCTTTGGTATTAATTCAATATAAATATAATGGGATATGTATATAGATATACAAAATGTTTAATCTGGTATATATATATACCTCAATCCAAAGTGGCGAGTATTAGAATCATCTAGAATTAAATTTTAAAGTGATGCCACACATGAAAATATACGCACGAAATAACCTCACTTGCGAATATCAAACGTTTCTATAAAAACATAATTATTTTCAAAATGCATGCGAATATTCGTAGGTATTTACGTTTTACTTCTATTTATATACCTCACTTTAACTCTCCCTAATAAATTCAATATAATGTTAACATTTTAATTAATACATGTAAAAATGTATATAATTATACGAGGGATTTCCATATAGTTTAGGTGTGGAATAGACTTTATAGATATAATAGCCATACCCGAGCTAGCTTTGCTATGTTTTTTATTGTTTATCTATCTATTTTTTATTAATTATAGCGATTCCTGATTCTGCATTTCTGCCGTACACGACCCGTAACATTATGTATTATATATTAACTCATTGATAACAAAATTATTGTCTAATTAATTGATAACGAATTATATTGTTGATTTTATTTTATATTGTATAAAATACTTTTACTATAATTTAAATAAGCATTTTTTATATTTTCGATAATGATAAGTTATTAGTATTTAAATCGTAATTGAACTAAAATCATATTTTGATACCCGAAACCTTCCATGTAGTCAATTACCCGAAACTACCCGACATCATTTACAACACTAATATGTATATTATATTTAAATATTTATAAAAATATATATATATATTAGTCATTAATATTTTCTTGTATAAAAGAATAATAAATTAATTATGGATTCTTACATGTCAATTTTATTTCAAATTAAAATACTAAATATATCAATTGTATCAATTATGTTATATTCATTTAAACAATAATCAATTAATTATTCTTGAAAACTTATATAAATCTTTATATTTGATCAACATTAATAATTTAATTTATATCAAAAACAGATTTTATGTATTTGTATCAAATAATCATAAATATATTTAATTGTATTTCATTTATTTATATTTGTTAGTGTAATTATATTAGAATAATACATTACATAAATATTATTATTTGATTCAAACATTAACATAATTATCAAAATCAAATTTAGTATATTTGTATATGAATCATTAATCAGAAATGTATTTATATTAAAGTATATTTGTATATACAAGTTGTTAAGTTATTAGAAAAAGAATCAATGCGTTAAATACATTATTTATTAACTTTGTACATTTATCACGGCTCTTATAGATAGACGTCTAGCATTGCTTAATCATGTGAGACGGTGATGTATGGGCATATCCCTAGCACTCGGCGTGTGTTAGTATAATGTGAGATAATAATAATAATACACAAAGTAATAGTGATAATAACATAACATCACCTCTTCTAAGAAGAAGATATATTACAGGACATCGGTAGGGAGTGTGCCTGTTCCTGGAGCTTCAGCGTATAATTTCCTAAGCTGCTTTTGGTTCTATAATAGCTGTGTGTGATAGGATGGTATTATTATCAGATAGTGGTGTTGGGTAATTAGATAAATGTAGTGTTTGGGTATGAGTGGGGGTATTCTCTATGGTGGTGTAATTTTCTTGGGGTTAGTTGTAGGTGTTGATCGTATTTTATGTCTTGTACGTCATAGGATGTTTCCCGTATGGGTACACATGACATATGATTCTGGTTCGTTTCTTGACAATGGTAGCTGGGGATCATTTGAATTTGAAGGAGTCTCGAATTTGACAGATTTGAACGTTATGTACGATGTATGCGGTTTTCTTGCAAGTAATGTCATTTAGTTAATTTATGTCTGTTTGATGTGTTTGTAGTTTCGTGCGTTCTGATGTTTGGATTGATGTAAGAGTAGGTGTAGAGGGCTGGGGTCATCACATTTTGAGGGTTATTTCTCTAAGATAGTAGTGCTTTAGTTATCTTATTGATGTCTGTATTTTTTATAATGTTCTTTATGGTCTGAACGTGTCTTTCTATGAATTCATTTGATGCTAGGTAGTGAGGACTGGATGAAATGTGGGTGATGTCCTATTAGTGGAGGACATATATGGTATGCTTCTGATGTTTGGTGGTAGTTTCCAATTGTTTATTGGATGTGTCTGGAATCTTTCGCATTGGTTGGAATACCATATTACATATAATATCATGATGTCGCCTTACTTCTTCGGTGCATATGTTATGCTGGATACCTATGCTGTAGGCTTATTTACCGATATGATGATTCCTTTGGACATCATACGCTATAGTTCTATATATACTTTAAAGTTGATTTCGACACATTTATTCGCATGTAACAAGGGTCGTACTTATTTGTCGAAGCTTATTTGAAGTGTTACGGGGAATATTCTGGTATCATTTTTGGCGGGTGGTTTTGATATAGGTGGGATTATGTCTATTGTGCATAATATTTTTATGAGGCTTAGCCTTCTGCAGATGTGTCTATTAGTCATATTATAGGGGGTTGTGGGGATTCGACTATAGTGAAGTTTATATCGTATAATATGCCATTATAATTATAACATATTATTGTTATGCCGTAGGTCGCAATAGGTTTATTTTCATATGCTAAGAGTATGTATGGATAGGGGTTAGTTAAGTAGGCTTTCTAATGTTATTGTATACATTAAAGGATAGTACATTACTTTAAGACCCTTTGTCAACTTTAAATAATATATATGTTCTATTTTTAAAGGGTATGAATAGTTTAACATAATTTAATAAAAACCTTGTATCTTATGTCCTGGTCTGCTACATGTAAGTTTGATGTAATTTAGTGGACTCCTGTTTCTTGTAGTTCTTATAGTAATGTCTGCTCCTACAGAAGGATTTGAAGTTATTCATCTTGTTACAAGCATTGCATCTGAGTCCGAGAGCTGCTTCCTGTAATTTATTTCAACATATAGTTTTTTTGTAGTCTTAAACTATATAATTGAAACAAAATATTAATTAGTAAATAATGTAAAGTGTTATATATTACTAACGTTAATCAGTACATGATACCGTGTTGAAACTCATCAAATAAACTGGATTGCAGGTATCCAATTCTATATAATTTAAATATATTAATAAATATATATATACTTAATAGTTACTGATATTTTGAGTAACATATATGTATATATGAGTAATTTATATATATAAAAAATAGTTAGTAGATAATTAAGTATGATAATAAATATTATATACGATTAAATAGTGATATAAAATGAACCAAATAAAACATGCATATTGGAGTATATAAATTACCGGCAAAGATCTAAAAATTATTTAGCTGTAGTAAGTTTGGTGGTGGTAGGTGCGATATGTATTTTTGAGACGGCCATTTTGTTGAATTCATATATGTAGAGATAAGGAAGCATTTTCTCTTTTTTTTAAATGTTTCTAAAATACTATTTATTGAATTAAACTATTTTTTTTTATTATATAAAAAAGAAAGAAAATCATATCTATTACGTATCTATAAAAGTAACAAATATATATTTTACAAATAATAATTCTATTTTTGAATATGGGTTTTGTTATATTATTCATATATATGTTAATTATATATAGAAAAATAATTAGGTAGATCGCTTTGTACTTTTATCTAAACATTCATTTATATATGTAAACATAGCATATATTATTTCTAGTAAAATGCATTTGAAAAGTCAACAATAAATAAATTGTAAAGTAATTACATTATGCATTCAGCTAATATAAAATCAATATTATAAAATAATAGTTAATAGTTTATAAGTTAAAGTTAATAATTAATAAGTTTTTTTATCTATATATAAATGTAATTTTTATAGAATTTATATATTAGATATAAATATTATATAACAATATATTTTAAATATCATGCTATAAAATATGCTTTTTATGTTATTTAAAAACTTATTTAATTGGTAATTTGTTCATAGTTACTAAATAACATATATGTTATATATGCTATATCATCAATTAATAGTACATATTAGTGATCTAAATTTTCAAATCTTACAATTCGAGTTTCAAATCGAGTCACATCATTTTCAAACATTTATATAAATTATTATTTCAAATCTTAAATCTAATTTTCGAGTCAATTCGAGTCACACCTATTTAATTTTCAAAAATTTGTATGGATTAAATTCACTATTTATCATAGTATTGTAGCCACATTATTATACGTAATATGTAATTTATATACTTATAAATTATATAAGTCATTATTTATTTGTATATATAATAGGAATATATTTAATAAGTTCGATTAGTACTATAATTTGGAATAAACTCGAAAAAAAAGGAGCATTTATACGATCAGAGTGATAGATTATTAATCTAGATGTAGGGAACTAAATTAGTGAACAAACGTATATTAATAGATAATAGATAAGGATAGGTAGCTAATTGCATATCCTAAATTATTATTATATAATACTCACGAATCGATTTTATATGATACATTGGATGGCATTTAGTGTATGATACACTCTCAATATATAACTCTATGTAGAGAAATATGTACACTTATTAACTATTTTAGTGTTTGTATATTATATATGTGTGTATATATGCTTGTATGTAGGTAGGTGTTTATTTAGTTAGATAGGTGTGCAGGTAGGTATATGTGTAGATGGATAGATAGTCAGGCAAATATGTAGGCAAGTATACAGGTGGGGAGGTAGGCAGTCAGGTATGTAGGACCTACATATATATATACATTGGGAAAGTAGATAGGTATGTATGTAGGTAGATAGGTGGGTAGTATAGTTAGGTAGGTTGTAGGGCAGGGAGGTATGTATGTAGGTAGATATATGGATGGGTGGGTAGATAGGAGGTAGGTAGGTGGGTGATAGGGTAGTTATATAGGCAAGTAGGTTGGTAGGTAGTCATGAAGGTAGAGAGATATGGGTGGGTAGTTAGGTGGGTGGGTGGAAAGGTAGATAGTTAGGTGGGTGGTAGGGTAGTGTATGAATATAGGTAAGTAGGTACTCAGGAAGATATTTAGGTATATGAGTGGGTGGGTAGGTAAGTAGGTTGGTGGTAGGGTATGCATATAGGCAAGTAGGTGGATGGGTAGGTAGTCAGGTAGATATATGTATGGGTGGGTAGTTAGGTGGGTGGATGGATAGGTAGATATGTGAGTAGGTAGATAGATAGGTAGGCGGGTTGTTGGGTAGGGTATGTATATGGGCATGTAGGTGGCTGGGTAGGTAGTCATGAATATACTTAGGTTGGTAAGTAGGTAGGTATATAGGTGGGTAAGTAGGTATTCATGTAGATATGTAGCTATAGTAGGTATGTAGGAAATCTGCAATGGAATTTGTTTATGTTTACTGTGCTCTCACATTATACTTTGTTTGTAGAAGTAAAAGGGATCAACTGTATATTAGATGATGGGAAGTTTTTACTATCAATAAATTCAATAATTTATGTGACAAACATTGTTTTATGATTTGAAAGTCTTCGAATACAGGAATTGGTAAAGATTTGATGTCTTCAAACATTTTTTTGGTGATTTGAATGTCTTCGAATACATGACATGGTAGAGATTTGATGTCTCCAAACATTTTTTTAATGATTTGAAAGTCTTCGAAGACAAGCAAAGATTTGAATTTTTAGATCACTAGTACATATTACAATTTGTTCTGATATTAACTAATTTATCCATTGAGATCCTCTTAATTAATAAATATATATATATATTTATATACACAAAATTAATTTACCTTACTATGGCAAGCTTTTTCTGCACTTTATGAATCGCATTCTCAGATCATTTATATCTCTCATCACATTTAGTAGAGCACCAGACATGCATACTATATCGTCCATCGACTGCTGTATATAGTTCTTTATAGGCACCCACGATACGTCATTTATGAGATGACATTCAGAGAGGAACATACCTCGCCAGGTTCACTTTATTGCCCCAACAGTGTCCTGAATATAGAAATTAGAAAAATATAGATAAGTATAAATATAGATAACTATATTTATTAATATATATATAAGTTAAATTTGTTTTATAAATAAAATTACTTATTGGCGGAATAAGTCTTAATAGATTACTAAATAAGTCGTCAGAGATTACTTTAATAAATTAATATGAGTAATTAAGAATTAAGTAATATCACGACTCATTAGTAACCTCGTACCACTTGTAAAGTTAAGTGTTTTCATAATTCTACAATTATTATTCTAATATTTATATTTAATCATTAATTATTGATGGAAAATATAATATATACAAATATGTATATAAATAATAAATCTAGATTAGAAATTAAAATAATTTAAGATAACTATAATGTTAAATTCATAAATAATACTTTTAGAATAAACTAAATTTAATAAGACGTACTAGATTACATAGTCCGAAATGACCTCGTACAAGATTAATTTTAGATAAGTTTTTTTATAGATAAGTTAAATTGGTTCTATAAATAAAATTACTTATTGACGAAATAAGTCAATAGATTACTCAAAAAGTCGTCAGAGATTACTTTAATAAATTTATATGAGTAATTAATAATTAAATTATTATGGCACGAGGTAATTAGAATGTACGTAATTTAAAAGTACGACTTATTAGTACTCTCTTACGACTTGTAAAATTAAGTGTTTTCATAATTATAGAATTATTCTAATATTTATATTTAATTATTAATTACTGATGGAAAATATAATATATATATATATATAAATGATGACTATAGAGTCGAAATTAAAATAATCTAAGATAACTATAATATTAATTTCATAAATAATACTTTTAGAATAAATTTAATAAGACGTACTAGATTATATAGTCCGAAATGATCTCGTACAAGATTACTTTCTACCGTAATTAATACTAAACATGTTATTAAAATATAAGTTATAAATCATACTATAATTATGATGTATAAATATTAATTATTAAACACTATATGATTATACAGATAATAATATACTAAACATAATAATATAATTATAATTTTAACACTAAATGAATACGATTTTATTAATTTTATAGTTAATAAATTATCATATTTAAAATTATACTATAATAAATTATTATAAAATAATTATCAACAATTATGTATACATTACTAAACAAATAATATTATAGTAAATATATTATGTGTATTAATAATACTATTATATTATGAATTTTTATTATATATAATGATAAGTAAATAAATATTAAGAATGTAAATTGAGCATTACTGTAATGATTACATCATTTATTTAATTAATATAAATTAATTTAATAAATGATTTATCTAGTTGACAATATTATAAATTTAACAATAATTTATGTTATACAATTATCAATAATCATTTTTATAATTATATTTCATATAATATTATACACAACATTTAAAATAGTGAGCATGTTTTAGATTTAGAGTTTAAAATCGCGTTATTGTATTTGTATGGTGTTTATTAGTTATGTGTATTTGCACATAATATATTGATTAACTCAAATCTAATTTAATACTGTTACTCGAGTAATCAAAATAAAAAGTTTCCATATTTTATTCACAATACTATTATTATAACTTTAATATTCACAATTATTTATTATAAATTAAATTATTGTATTAATAATTATTACGAAAAATAAATTTAATAATATAAAGCTGATTTAAAAACACATGTTATATTCAATTATTGAATATTTCAAATTGTATTTTTTAAATAATTTAAAATATATAGATAATATTAAAAATGTTGTATATAATTAACTGTTAATTCAATTTACAATTTAATTTATAAATATATTATTTAAAAATATTATATTAATAAAAAACTAACATATAATTGTCTGTATAACTTGTTTAGATGAATATATTCAAATGAATTAAAATTATAGTTTATTTACATCAATGATTAAAATAACGCATGCGCATTGAATATTCTCATTATAATATGAAACTAGAGTATATGATTCATCATAAATAATGGATACCTAGTAGCGGATTATATGCAATCTTAATTGTATCCCCATTCGTGTTTATTATGCATGAATAAAATTGAATACCATTCCGGTATACTTTGCGTGGGTTTTTTTAGGTTGACAATTATTTTGTATATTTGTCATTAATGATTATTTTATAAAACCAAATATGGAACATTATATTATATATATTAATTAAGTATAATATAAAATTTCAAATTGATACCTATTGTTAAAAAAAGGTATGCCCATTAGGTATATTTTTGATTGTCAGCCGTTCCCGTATATAATGACTATATATATATATAATAGTTTGAATTTTCTTCTAATATTAATTATAAAAGAATTACAACAGAATAAGATATTTAGGTGTACATAACATTATTAATGAGTGCTTTAGCAGAAGACATCGGTGTAAACTTCACCCGTGCTCGTTAAATATCAAAGGTCATAAATCTATAATTAATATATGAAATAGTGTCGTCAATTTGAAAATATGATATCTAAAAAAGTGAAAAGAGTTCATTATTATTAATATCACACACACACACACATACTCATACGTATACACACAAACATACGCACACGCACATAGTATCATCAGTTGTATCATTAGTAGTACCATCAGTTGACGTTAATTTCGTCATCTGACGCCATTAAACGACACCATTAAACGTCGCAGACAATAAGATCATTATGTGTAACGGATTGTATAACGGTTGCCTGATTACTTGATTGATGACAGTCGCCTAGTGGGCGGGGCTTAACTTTTCTATTGTCGTTGTGAAATTAGATATGCTTCGAAATCGTAGAGCTAGAGAGATTCTCTCCAGATCTATATTCGAAGCGGGCGATCGTATTACAGTATCTACCCCTGTCTATATGTATACTGATAACTATAGGTGTAATTATTATAGTTATAATGATATGTATACCTATCTTTATCTCTTAATGTATGTCTAAATATATATATATATATATATATTCTTCTTATTATTATTTTCTTCCCGCACGAGCGAAGGGGTCTACATGGCCTTATTTTATTGATTATTAAAACGGGTATCATCATCATCAGCACATATAAATACATATATATATATATATATAAATACATATATATATTAATTTATATATATATATATATGTGTGTGTGTTTATCATTATTTACTTATACATGTATCTATACATGGACGTATTAACCCACCCGCATGGGTAACCGTTACTTGACTAAGCTATAGCTTCAGCTATAACAATGATGAAGTAATCAGCAATGAATCATCGTCACGTGATGTAGACACGCCCACTCTATACACTCATTAAGCTTTTGGCGAGTTGACATCAATATAATTATCTTAATTATTGTATTATTAAGCCTATATATTACGTTATATGTAAACATGTCTACACATACGTATGCTTATTCATGTATTATATATATATATATATATATATATATATATATATATATATATATATATGTATACGTATACAATCTGTGACCACTTATAAATAAATAAATTTATATTTTTGTGAGTGTTTATGTTTAAATATATATATTTATATCTATACATATATATATATATATATATATATATATATATATATATATATACATACGTATGTCTAGCTAATATATGCGGTGCCTGTAAAATAGACAAGTCCATTAATCTCATCAGTATATATATATATATATATATAGTAAATATATTATTATAAAATATATACATTAATACTATAAAGTATATAGTATATATATATATATATATATATATATATATATATATATATACGTATATAAACATACGTATACGTATATAAACATGCAATATTGCGAGTATATTATCAAGTAAAGTTATATAATATTCCTGTACAACATTTTTAATACGATACACATGTCATGTGTTAGCCTATGTTTTCATTAACTATCACGTGACCGAGAGCGCCGCAACCACGTGGTACGATTAGGTAGACACGCCTTACGTAAGGAGGGGGCGTGTCTACGATGGAGTGACGAGTGACGCGAAGCGAAGGTGAAGGTTTCACCGCAGGCCTAAATCTCGCCAAATATCGCTAAATATCGCTAAATATCGCTAAATATCTCGTTAACCCCTATGTACATGTGTAGCTTGTATACAGGGTGTAACCTTTACGCGGGTATATGTAGAGGGTAACTCCACTGTTACCACTGTAGGGTAAACTACCGGAACACAACGTAGAGGGGTAAACTTCAACAGAGGACATTCTCGCTAAGGTAAGGACACGTACTCATGTCCTCGGGGGTCAACAACTACACCGGATGTTTAGATGTACGACGACGACGACCTCGTATACTATAACAACCGCAGTTACATGTGAATACGTACGAGATATGGTGGATTGTAGTAACACTTTATAGCCGCTGGGTTAAATGTGTAGCTAGGCTATGTTGAATGTCAATCTTAGCGGGAAGGACCTACAAATATTCAAAATAATAGATTTGTTAAATTTAATTATATTGAATATATATATATATATATATATATATATATATATATATATATATTACCCGAAGTATACCCCTATAGGTGTATTATTTATATGAGCTTTCTTATCCAATAAATTCAGCGTACGACATGCGCATATGTTACGTAAGAAGGGTATGAAGGGCGTGTGTAAGAAGGGTATGAAGGGCGTGTGTAAGAAGGGTATGAAGGGCGTGTGTAAGAAGGGTGTATAGTGTACACAAGAGTGTTTACTAACGATATAAATGATGCCGAGCCGAGACTTTCATTTTCGGAAAAATAACGAGCCCTATCTTAGAATATAGCCAAACGAACCCGAGCCGAGCCGAGACTCTAACGAAATGAGCCAGAGCCGAGTTTACACTTTAGGTAACTGAAATTGAGACCGCATCGTGATGCTTTAGATTTGACTGGCACCGTGTACTACATCACTAGTGTGTGTACGCTGGGTACTCGTGTACCTACATGCCACTATCACGTGATGCTGTCACGTGTGTAGTCGAGCTGACGTACGTGTCACGTTATTGGCAGGCGAACTGTGACGTCGTAGGTATGAAAGAAGCTAATTCGTATGACATTTAGTAGTAATTTATTGTATAAATTAGCAAACGTTCGGCGTAAAATAATATTAATAAGGCGTGCCCTTTGACCTCGTCACCTATTTCTACGTGATGAATGATCGAAGTTTTTTAGAGTAACTCTTTGACTAATTAATATATATGTATATATATATATATATATGTGTATGTGTGTGTATATATATACATATATATATAGTGATTTATAATATAGTGATAATAATATGATAATACTGTCACTGCTAATAGCAATGCATTACGTTCTTCATTATTAGTGGTAGGTTGATTACTGTGAACTCGGTAAGAATGATCAACAATGACTCTGCATTGTCCAGTACCGTTATGCCCCCTGGATAGGGTGTAGTAGGGTGTAGTAGGGTGCTGCATTTTGCGTGTGTCACGGATATTTCATTTCTATAATTATTATAACAAATATTTGTTTATCAATTTAAAATATGTCCTCACCAAAATAGCATAGTTAGGGACATGATCGCTAGAGTGTAAATCGGAAATGAGCTATGGCATTGGTTCGTATAAGTTTACTGATATTCGATAGAAGTAATTCTAAATTGGCTAATTTGTTTTCCTGTTTTACAATCTATTAATAATACATATTAGGTTAACATTTACAATTTATAAAACATACACAATATATATAACCATTACCCGTTAATCAAATATCACGAATTCAGGAGAATTAGCGTTATCATAATAATAATAATTATTATTATTATTGTTTATTTTGAGATGTATATTTAAGAATTGTATTAGAAAAGTAACCTGGTTATTTATCTAGTACACAAATATTACAAATAAATCATACTTATACATATATATATATATATATATATATATATATATATACATATATTAGTGATGAATTCCTAAAAAAAACACGATCAATGATACTAAAAATATACGCGCATTTTTTACGCATACATGCGGTACACGGTTCCCTCTCGCGGCCGATAAAGGAACTAGTGTGCACTAGTGTAACAGCTATCTATTGTTCGTGTGTGTGTGTGTGTTCGCGCGTGCGAGATGTAACAGCTATAGGTGTCTGCCGTTGGAGTGGTCGCACCTCGTTCTGTATAACATGTATGTATCATATATATATATATATATATATATATATATATATATATATCATGTAGCCTGTAATAATAATAATTCTAAGAGATTTAATCGATATTGAAACGGAATTAAAATATTATCCGTCGGCTACTATCGATAGCGATGTGATGAACGCGACAGTTGTGTACACTGTACAATGAACATGTACAGTGTACAATGAACATGTACAGTGTACAATGAACATGTACAGTGTACAATGAACATGTACAGTGTACAATGAACATGTACAGTGTACAATGAACATGTACAGTGTACAATGAACATGTACAGTGTACAATGAACATGTACAGTGTACAATGAACATGTACAGTGTACAATGAACATGTACAGTGTACAATGAACATGTACAGTGTACAATGAACATGTACAGTGTACAATGAACATGTACACTGTACAATGAACATGTACAGTGTACAATGAACATGTACAGTGTACAATGAACATGTACAGTGTACAATGAACATGTACAGTGTACAATGAACATGTACAGTGTACAATGAACATGTACAGTGTACAATGAACATGTACAGTATACAATGAACATGTACACTGTACAATGAACATGTACAGTGTACAATGAACATGTACAGTGTACAATGAACATGTACACTGTACAATGAACATGTACAGTGTACAATGAACATGTGCAGTGTACAACTAACATGTACAGTGTACATGCACGACTACTGTATCCGTCAGGGGTGCTATTTATGAGTTATTAAAGTATCATATTAAAGGCTCGAGCCCAAATAATGTAAAAACTAAAACATATATGTACATACATAATATATCGATGTGTAAATATAGTAATACATTCAAAGACGCTGCGTCACATTTCGTATAATTTAGAACATTGTTCGAACTGAAGTACACCTACCTCTATAGTATATACACCTCTGTAGAGGCAGAGACATACCCTAGTATCCCCTATACCTCCACCCCGCGTACCGGGTGGTAATTCATACCCCTATATCACCTTTGCCCCGTTGTAACGAAATCTCCCGCCTCAACTATATTTATATAAATTGAATACGGTGTACGCTATTTAATAAAGCGAATATTGTAAGAGGAATATTCTCTCGAAAAACCGCAAATATTCATAACATTCGCGATCTATAAACACCGCACGTTCGCGCTAATATCATCAAGTACGGCCCGAGCTCTTTAAGCTCCGTATCGCATTGATAACAGCGTATTACGATGACTTCTATTGCGCGGTGTACACGCATATAATCTATAATATAAGAATATATTCTTGTCTTCGTTACGTAACCCATTGTTGTCTCATGAGGAGCGGGAGATTCTCGCATCGACGATACGGTACGACGTAATGCTCGTGTGGGAGGGGTAGTAACGGTTGCCATGGTGATAGGTACTTAGTCACGTGAATGTACGCATAGCACGTGTTGTACGTGTGTAGTACATGCTAGAGATGTAAATGATGCCGATCTTTTTCTATCCGAGATGTTTGGTTATTGATTCCGAACGGAAACTTTCATTTTCGGAGAAAAAACGAGCCCGAGCCGATATGAGACTCTAGCCATACGAGCCCGAGCCGAGAAGAGACTTTAGGTAACTAAGACTGAGACTACATCATGCTTTAGATTTGACTGGCATCGTTTACATCATCACTCACAATATGTGTATTTTATATGTTATATTGTGAGTGTGTATGCACTAATGTATGTCATACGTATATACATATACACATACACATATATATATATATATATATATATATATATACGTATAAGACTTATACGTATATATATATACTATATACTATAAGTATATACTATAAGTATATAATGTGGAAATATCTCGGAAAATCAATGTTGAAATAATGAAATAATAACGCAAACGTGTACTTATCAACAATTATTAACCACTCTATTATCCCCTAGCTATGCGACATGACGTCACGAGCACACGCGCGGCGATGACGTAACCCACCACGTGATCACGTCTCATTAGCGTTGCGCAACACGTCACGTGTGTGCGTGTGCGCGGTCGGTGCGGTCGGTGTGCGCGTGTGAACAAGCTAAGTTGATTGATCGCGAGGCCGTTGTTGTGCTTGTCGATAGTGGCCTATTGTTTATCCGTTGATTGTTTGGTTCCTATCGAAACACGTGGTATCCGCGTCATTAGTGGTGGCTAATTGAGGGGTGTGGTTAATTGAGGGGCGTGGTTAATTGTGGGGGCGTGGCTAATTTAGGGGTCGTGAGTCACGACTCGTGACTAAATTATATAATCGCTGTTTCCTTAATGGTAAGTGCGACCTATGTTCTATAAATAGATTTTTACATGTATTTAATAGGAAAAATAGTAGTCTACTAAAAGTGTATTAACTTTTTTTAATTTATTTATTATATACAATATTTAACATAATGATAGATATATAAAAAATAGCATTTTTTATTGAATATGAATAACGATATTTTATATAAATTATGTTTAACTAATTAATTGTTTTATTTTGAAAATAAAAGATAAAATTATGAATATTTTACAAATTTACAAATTATAAAATGTAAAAAATTCAAATATTATGTAGTTATATATATATATATATATATATATATATATGTAGTAACTTGTCTAAAAATTGTAATTCATTTAAAAAATTATTGCATGACTCAATAGTGTTGTGAAATAATTCAACATAATTATTCTGAGTACATTTATTATAAATATTTACAATATAATTATGAACAATATATGATATACAGTCAACTCCCGATAAGTCGGACTCGCAAGGGACCGGGAAAAGTGTCCGACTTATCCGAGATTCAGAATATCATGAAAATAAGACATGAGATGCGCAGCATGAATTAAAGAATTACTGAAATGTGGAATTATGCACAAATCAACAACATAAAATGTTGTATTCAATAATATTACTTACTAAAATTATAATATATATTATTTAAAGTAAACATTTCTGACAATTTATAAAAAATCCGACTTATCCAGTATAAAAATCATAAAAATGACAATAATATGTGTCCGACTTATAGAGAAGTCCGACTTATCCAAGCCAACTTTTCCGACTTATCCGATAAATTTAACATGGAACTAGATACAAATCCAACCAAACCAACTAAATGTGTCCGACTTATCGAGAAGTCCAACTTATCCGTAATCCCACTTACCGAGAGTTCACTGTATATATATATATATATATATATATATATATATATACATGTATATCTGCAGATGATAACATATTATCATATTATGTAATTATAAATAAATTTCCACCTATGAATATTAGTTATTTAAATATATACTATTATTTATTATATATAATATATAAAAGCTATAGCTTTTAAAATAATAAAAATTATATTATATTCATTAAATTAGAACGCTTACCAAATTTAATTAATTTTTTTTAAATTATTATTATAATTTATATAAGTAATATACATTTAAAAGTGTTTATTTTATAGAAATATTTTACGTAAAAATATAATTTATATATCATTTTAAAGATAATAATATTATATAAACAAATATTTGAAACACATTTTTTTTTATAAATTTACGAGACACCTATAGGTGTTTAGTTAAGGGTATCCCCCTCTTAGTTAAGGGTATACCCCTCTTAGTTAAGGGTTACCACTCTTAGTTAAGGGTATCCCCCTCTTAGTTAAGGGTATACCCCTCTTAGTTAAGGGTATACCCCTCTTAGTTAAGGGTATACCCCTCTTAGTTAAGGGTATACCCCTCTTAGTTAAAGGTATACCCCTCTTAGTTAAGGGTTACCCCTCTTAGTTAAGGGTATACCCCTCTTAGTTAAGGGTATACCCCTCTTAGTTAAGGGTATACTGAATGTCGTTCATACTGTTTTGCCGCATCACAGCTATCATCATCATCACAAATATCATCACCAACATCATCACCAACATCATCACCAACATCATCACCAACATCATCATCAACATCATCACCAACATCATCATCATCATCATCACTAACATCATCACCAACATCATCATCAACATCATCACCAACATCATCATCATCATCATCACTAACATCATCACCAACATCATCATCAACATCAGCATCATCATCATCACGTTTTGAATCAATAACAGATGATTGCATTATCGATAATATTTGTAATAATAAATTGTGTATATATCGTAGACACACACATATATATATATATATATTGGATATGTGCCTGCGTGCGCAAATGGGTGTGAATGAAATAAATGAAAATAGAAATGATCACGCGCATTTAATGATAATAATATTAATAAGAGTTAATAAAGCGAAGTCGGATTGCCGTCAATTGCCGTACGTATTATTCATAATAATAAATCCCAGTACACCCTTAGTTACGTAACCTAGATGTTACGACAGTATTACGTAACTCTACATGTGATCATACGCAGGAGAAACTCGTTATATCAGACTCTCTATATCTCATAAACCTCACTAACTCAGACTTACACAAAAACGAGTTTGGATTCGTACCTATGTAAAATGTATATACTTGTTTTAAATCCTATAGGATTAATTCGATATATCAGAACATAGATATCTCAGACATATTTCTTCGGTCCCTTGAATTATTTAATATCGATAGTTCATTGTATAACATAGTATAACATAGTATACTATAGTATACTATGTTATAATACAGTGTACTATAGTATACTACAGTGTACTGTAGTAGCCAGTAGTGTTGTAAGGCACAGCCGTATTTCGCTAAAGTTGTAAGTGGTAAGTGTTATTAAATCTAAAGTAAAGTAAGACTACGAATACACATCTCCTATAGAAGATATATAGGTATACAATTCTCCTATTGGTTACACGCCAGTCACGTGATGTCGCTACTCTTTATAGCGCTTGTACCACGTGGTTACGTTATGCTTATTCGGTAGTGGTAGTGGTGGTGGTGGAGGTGGTAGTGGTAGTGGTAGTGGTGGTAGTGGTAGTGGTAGGGGTAGTGTAGTGGTAGTGGTAGTGGTAGTGGTCAACGTTGACAGTTCGGACGATTACGGACCCCCACCACCTTGACCGATAACAATCACGTGACCTTCTAACTATCACGTGATACCCGATCACGTGGGATCACGCAAGATGAAACACGAGGTGGAGCTATAGACCTTCGTGATATTATGAGGCGGGTATAGAATGACCGCAGATGTGTGTGTGAGTGTATATGTGTGTATGTGTGTGTATGCGCTCGAACTATTACCCAAGCGGGTGCTAATATCCGCGAATATCTAATACTTTCGTTCTATAAAAAAACACGATTAGTGGCGCTGATAATCGAAATGATGACGTCACAGTAAGGGGGCGTGGTCTAAAAAAAGAGGATGATTATAGAGAATAGTTGATAGGATATGATTAATCGAGGGCGGTCTAAGAAAGCAATGTACCGATAGCCACGTGATAAGATGATAGGGCCAGCCTAGGTGTGATGATCAAAGGGGATCTGCTGAGGAGGAAACAGACCGTGTATGTTCAAAGGAAGTGATGGCAACGTCGTAGCGAAGAGAGGAACTGTATACGGTTCGGGAATCGATTAGGTAAAATTAATGTGGATAAAAGCGAGTGGGCGTGTTATAGTTTATTAATGTGACAGGTGAGAATTATCAGTTATTACAATATCACATATGGTATGTGTGTATACTAGTGATGTAAATGATGCCGATCTTTTTATGCATTTTCGGTAAAAAAAAACGAGCCCGAGCCGAGCCGTGTGTAATACACTGTATACACATACACACACACACATAAACGTGCACAAATATACACAGAGTCTGTGTCACAGACATATATACACACATATTCATATATATATATATATATATATATATATATATATATATATATATATTTATATATATATATACACTTGATCACGTGTTTACTAATACAACCTAATTAGCAATGGAATCTTACGTCAATAAAGTCGGCGCTAATACCAAGAACCGTTGACCTCTATAGAGGTTACGCTATAGCGTAATGATGTCTGTATAGTAAACCGGAAATACGTCCTAACCTTTATAGTTACGCAATTGTCACCTCATAATTAGAGTTCCTGGATGCAGCGTCATATCCGGCGCGCCATCCCTAGTATTATGTAAATTCACGAACGATCTCGCACGTAAAATGCTTAAATCTCGTTAAATCTCGTTAAATCTCGTTAAATCACGTTAAATCTCGGCGTGGCGGCGCGATCATTCATCATCTCGTGCGGCGCGCGTAACTTTGTAGTCGCTAAAGTGAGGAGATCCACAGTAGAGGTTCATTCATGCATTCATTCATGCGCATGGCATACATATGCAGCCTATTCTCGTGTATACGCTCGCAGTGACCTATAAACAGTAACCGTTTCATAACTATTAACTGGCGGCACTAAATACATCCGACATACCAATAACACACTTACACACGTAAATGTATGTATATATGTGTGCGTGTATGTGTGCGTGTATGATGGTGTGTGTATGTGTGTATGTATGTGTGTATGTATATATGGTGGTGTGTATGTATAACACTACGATCCGTGATATAGTACAACATGGAATCAAAGCTATAGATTTATTAGATTTCAATTGATATATTTATAATTTAAAAAATGTGATTCACTAATATTAAAACGTAAGAAATACAATTGTATTTAGTAAATGATTAACAATTCGAAGCAACCGATATCCGGCCATAGCAATAAGGTGCGTTTGTTAGTGTGGAGTCGGCTTGCACAACAGGGGATATATTTACATGGTAACATAGGAGATTTATCTATAATTATTGTTTCATTAAAACCACCATAACTTTTGAAATACATAAAATAATAACTAAATTGTTATTGTATCTTTTACAATATATTTAGAGCTATGTATATAGTTGAAATTTAGAATTGTATGATAAGTATAAGACTAAGAGAATTGGACCTACACTATTGGTAAATAAATTAATAAAAAAATGTATCATTATTTGTAATCGCTTATCGTTTATAAATGCATATTTTGCGCATCATATCACACACAATTTTAAAGGGAATTACTCAAATGTTATGATTTTTATATAATATAATTTTTTTTAAATAATTTGTGTTTCTTCAAAAATCCCCTTAACGCTGTTACGGTTGTCCCTATGTGTGTAGCTATGTAGGTCACGTGCGCGTTGAATCACTACGATGAATCACTACGACGTATTGCGTCACACACGAACGGAATGTATTACTGCGATATAACTCGCTAGGGGGACACCGCTCAACTATTACGTAATCGGTGTCTATTTCATCTCTTATTTCGACGTTTTGATATTACATTTTTAATATTAAATCCGATTCGCCCGTCGTACCTGTGAGCTTCGATGACCTTGACTATTGTTACGAGAGTCTAGAACCTATTCCCAATGTCACTGACGTATACGTCTAACTATAGTCTCGACAAATATGATATGTATGTTTTAAATGCTATAAGTATATATCTGGTGAGTAAAAGCTAATTTATATTGCATGTAATGTAATAGAGCAATGAAAACAGAACCGAACCTAAATATATTTCAAGGATTCGATACTATTTCTATAGCAGCGGAATTGGGTATTATTAAATTACGTTTCATGCATAGGGAGTATTATATCTTTGCTTCGTTCTTATTAAATCTTTGGTGATATTCTTCAAAATCGAATAAAACGATGACGAATAAAATAAAGCTCCGCCGGGCAGTTATACCTGTACCTTATAGGGTACAGCTTATAATCTAACATTAGTGTTTGCACTAAATATTATATATATATATATATATATATATAACTGCCTGTGTGGCTCAGTGGCTAAGGCCTCAGACACACAAGCAGTAGGACACGGGTTCGACCCTCGTCCGGTTTATCCGGTTCGACCCTCCCCCTATTCCGACCATTAATTAATTTTATAAAATGGGTCTTAAAATATTATTTAGAAGTGATCTTATATAATTGTGTATAAATAAATGATCGGCTCTCGTTAAAACCATGGATGCCTTAACATGAGAGCGGCTTCGAAGGGACATTAGAGCCATATATGGTTATAAGTGAAAAACTTCATCTAAGTTCCTGGATGGGATGAAAGGACTCCACCAAATAAAAATAACAATAACAATAACAATATATATATATATATATATATATATATATATATATATATATAGTATACTATATATTAAGATATATGTATATAGTATACTATATATTAAGATATATATATATTAAGATATATATATTTACAAGGATGACGTGTTTATTTGCACATTCGTTATGACGTAACATAACTAGATGTTACATCACCGGGTTTTGGGTACTCGTTGGGGGTACTTACACCCACACGTATAGGTTATAACCGGGTACAACCGGGTATAACCGGTTACCTTGGGATGACCTTGATCGCTAGATGTATACGATACTATTAATGATGATTTGTTTACATAACTTTATGTAAACATCCGAAATTAATCTAGTATCGTAGATAACATTGCTGATACTACTCCTACTACTACTACTACTACTACTACTACTACTGCACATATTTCTACTACTACTACTACTACACATATTTCTACTACTACTACTACTACACATATTTCTACTACTACTACTACTACTACTAATAATAATATAAATACGCTCAATTCAATAGTATAATATAGTATCTACTGTACGCTATACAGATACTATTTATAGAATATGGAGAGCGATATTGGTAATATACTATCACTATCAATCAAACAGATTTATTTATATACACATCACGTGACCCGTGACCTCTAGCGTGTTACGTAACAACAATAACATCGCAGTTAATAATAATAATAGTATCGTAAATGAAATGTTACACATTGTTTTATAAAAAATAGGGAACCCCCTAATGATATTACTACGCATATTACTACGCGCGCGCACATCACACGTGTCACCCGTTACTAGTCACGTGTTCTGTATAAGGGGTGGGGCGTAATCTTGGATCCAGAAGACCCGATAGGTCGGATAGTGACATTAGGTGTTTGAAATCCCTGTCACTCGTTAAATGTAAACTATCCACGCACCTATTAACATTATGCGACCTACCCTCCCTTTTCCTATATTTCTATTGTACTCTATTTATTTTATTATTATTTCCTTCTCGCGACGCCCATAACCACAACGTGATTTTGTAGTCAATAAAACATTTAAAAATAAAAAATAAAAAAATAATCTCCGCTATCCTCCGGTCATGTGATATGTCAATCGACGATATTACCACTCGCTAGTATTTGTTTAGTTAACATCGTTATTTATATCGTTATTTAAATCACTATTATTATATTATTATATCATCGAATGTTATATATATATATATATATATATATATATATATATATAGGTTTTATATGTTATATTATATACATGAAGATACCGACCAATATAAAGCAATGTCAGAGTCGTCATTATTCGTGTGATGAGATTTGTTCGTGTGCGCGGATAGGGACGTACAGACACACTACAAATAGCATCGGCACACGGAATGTGGCGCGGAATGTAGACTACTGAGGCGGCCACAAATGTCCTTCCGCGATGTCCTCGGTGTACGCACACTCGCACACTACACGCACCGCACACCGACGAGTGCTCCGCGCAGCCGGCACGTATTCTCGTAATTTATGTTTGCGGTGCGGTGCGGTGCGGTGCGGTGAGCGGCGCGCACTCTAGATAGTTTAAGTGCGCGAGTGTGCGAGTACGTGTGCGGGAGTGCATTAGTGTGAACATAGCGGTAATGATGTGAAAATCAGTATTTTAAAGTGTATACTATTTATATTGTAGTATGTATATATAGATAGAATATGTCATATATATACAACTACTATAGGTTATGGTGTATATATTAAATAATTATTATATATATATATATATATGTAATTTTTTTTACATAAAAGGATCTGTTGTAGACTACAACTTGTAGTATATATATACAACAATCTATAGACAACATCGCGATGGTCACTATAGTTATTCTAGTCCCATATATGGGAATCTCGGATTTTTCTAATGCGGGAAGTTCCAGACAACCAGTTTCTGTTATTATGGCTGTTATTGATTCTATTATTATTTTCGGTGTACGGCTGTTACTAAATTCCTATATGAGCAGGGGTATACCTTCGTCGTGTAATTCATACAGTACATACTACAGTACATACTACAGTATATACTATAATACACACTATAGTATATACTATAATACACACTATAGTAGGTCAGAGATAGACATATATGCTTATTTCTGATCATCTCATCGTACGTCAACGTACGTCGTACGCTTGTGTTTAAACGCGCGTTATCTGACAGTCATCATTTAGTATTGGCAATGACAATTTGTCATGTATGCTATTTATATACATACATGTCAATTATATTATAACGTATATATATATATATGTATGTATGTATGTATATATATATATATATATATAAATTATATATATATATATATATTCTATAAATTGAATAATATCTTATGATTATTTTATAGCGATATAAATATATGTTTGTATGCGTTTATATACATACATATATGTATATATATATATATATATATATATATATTCTATAAATTGAATAATATCTTATGATTATTTTATAGCGATATAAATATATGTGTGTATGCGTTTATATACATACATTTATGTATATAATTCACTAATATATATATTAATATTAATACTAATATATGTTAATATTGACATGTGCAATACAAGTGGTCGTGTATATTAATATTCAACGCTCGACATACATTAACAATACAATAACAATATTAATTGTTATTGTTATTGTTATTGTTATTGTTATTGTTATTTCGGTGGAGTCCTTTCATCCCATCCAGCAACATAGATGACGTTTTCACGTATAACCATATGTATCTAACAAAGATTTTGCGAAGCAAAGCTTAGAAACATATTTGTATCTAATGTCTCTTCGAAGCCGCTCTCATGTTAAGGTATCCATGGTTTTAACGAGAGCCGATCATGTATGTATACACAATTATATAAGATCACTTCTAAATAATATTGTAAGACCTATTTTAATGGTCCGGACGAGGCTCGAACTCGCGTCCTACTGCTCGTGTGTCTGACGCCTTAGCCAACTGAGCCACACAGGAGGTTCATATATATATATATATATATATATATATATATATATATATATATTTATGTATATATTTAGTGATCAGCGTGCATAATAGATGTCGTAATGATAACGTCACAATGACACAATTAATGACCCATTGTTAATGCATTAACAATGCTTTCATTGTTATCTGAACCAGCTGTAATGGGTCAACAGTGTTCAAATCATATATATATATATATATATATATATATATACGTATATATGTATATATAATTACGGTCGATGTAGTAAGAATAATGTTTAGTAAAACACCCGATATAGTAATCATTTAAAAATAACGTATAGGGTGTCAACCTATTTGAATGTTAACACCTTCTTTATTGTAACAACAATCGCGTATAACGAACAATCTCGTATAATAATTAATCTCATATAGTAAGCATACGTGTTTACAAGATTGTTAATGTTGTCATTCAATATAGTGAATGTGACTGTGTGTGTGTATATGTGTGTGTGTATGTGAATGTGTATGTGTTCGATGCACTATTACTCACAAGCGTGTGTCGCTAATTAACACATAGGTGTACGGTGCTGTATACTGCAGTGTATTGTTTACTATATATAGTATATTTTATAGTATACTTAATTAATCATCGCTGCATCTATATCAGTGTTATAACACACACACACACACACACACACACACATATATATATATAGAATACAAATAATGATAAATACATACACATGCTATTCATACTCCCTTGAAACTGTAATAAATTATCATTATTTGTATTGTTTATAACACTTACTATAGTACGTAAGTATACTATAGTGTTATATAGTAGTATATATATATATATATATATATATATATGATATATATATACTTTGATGTATTGTACACACATATTTATTCATTGTTTATTAATTGTTGGTCGTGTAATTTCACGCGATTGAAAGAGGGTAGTAAATATGACGTAATAGTTTATTGCGTAAAAACTAATTATACGATAATCTTCAGAAGTAGTACGTCATATTTTACTGCTAAATTATCAGTAATATCAGTGATAATATACATAACTTTGCATAACGACATGCCAACGTCGTATGCCCCATAATCACTGCTAATGTTGTATTACTGTAGTGGTATACCCCCTTTATATCGAAGATTGAACTGTGTTTAGCAACGTATACGTCGCTAAACACAGTTCAACCTTCGATATAAAGGGTATACCACTATACGTATCAACTTGCCGGAAATATTGTAACTCTAAAACCATTTTCTATCAAGTTATACTGTGATTCCCCCTATAAAGTTATTATATTTCAGGCGAGTTGCCGGAAAGTAAGGGGGTATCCCACTAAAATTGTAGATAACTTGATATAAAATTGTTTTAAAGTTAAAATATTTCCGGCAAGTTGAAAATACTTGTAGTGGGATACCCCTTTAAGATATTCTTTATATATATATATATATATATATATATATATATATATATATATATATATATATATATAATATACAACCGTCTACGAATTTAGTAAACAATCCGTTATTAATCTTAAATGTCTATTACACCGCTATATCATTATATATAAGTATACGTAATAGCATATGAAGGTGGTCCGCATTACACGCCGTACTTCGAAAGCATCTCGCAGCGGTGTTGCATCCGTAGACTTAGAAACAATCAATCTATTTATAGAATAATTAACTATGGAGACAGCCAGCCAGCCATCGCCTGAGCATATTTCACCCGGCGAGACGGTCATAAACTAATACGTTTAAAAAACTTAATAAATTAATTGCATTAGTAAATATCACCTGCATGTGTGTGTATGTGTGTATGTGTGTATGTGTGTGTATGTGTGTGTATGTGTGTATGCAATAAACGATATGTAAACTTAGAGATATCACTCAATTGTGTATTGTATTTGTATGTATATATATATATATATACAGATATTCGCTATTCGTCACTGCATTATGTTATATAATTGCAGTGGCGTAATTTAATAAAGATACCTTATATGGGTCATTGACATAGGTACATGGGTACATAGGTTATTGACATAGGTACACGGGTACATAGGTTATTGGCATAGGTTCATAGGTGTATGGATATATGACATGGGTATAGGTATAACTTAATTGCAAGGTCGACCGACATTAAATATGTAGCGACAATAATGTGGAGTTAGCATACACACACAACACACGCATACTCACGCACATACACATACACGTACATTGTACGTCGTACGCATACACACACACACATATATATATATATATATATATATATATGCGCGTGTGTGTATGTGTATACATGTACGACGTACATTGTAGGTGCATGTATAGTATACATATGATATGATATGCATATTCAAGTTAGTAATTTAGTAAATAAATAATGTATGAATTATCACATGAAGTGAAAATAAAGATAATTAAACTCGCGGATGTGAACGCGTTTACTTTGATGATGCCAGTTGACCAGGGGTACCTAGTGCTGTATGCATCTATATCCTAAAACTTCCGATGTATCCGCATTATAATATATACCGGTACGTCACGCGCCGGTAACGCATAATAGCACGTGACAACAACATATCACGTGGCAACAAAATCGCCGCATTTTACGAAATACACATACGCTAAAATCGCTTCAAATTCGCAACGCTTATAAATAATCAGACAATACGTAGCATATATTTGTATTTTACCTAACTATAAATCTCTATGGTAAACTATAAATCTATGATAGATAAACGGGGTACACTGTACAGTCGTTATAATATCGTATCCTACTCCTCTGTCTTTATTATTGCATAATAGTCATTACGCACGTGTGCGCGTGCGTACGTGTGTGCGCGTGTGTGTGCGTATGTGTGTGTGCGTATGTGCGCGCGTGTGTGATTCCAGCGTACAGCATTACGTAATCCAAACGCGTGCCGTGTGTGAGATTATGCTAATCCCGCGTCGTGCGCGCGCTCGTGTGTGCGGTGGTGCGGTTCATGATCTATCCTACAGAGTGTGTGCGCATGACAGGTCTTACGATGTGTGGGCGTGTGTAGCAGAGATAATGCGGCAGTTAATAGTGTCGCTCTATATTCACGCGAATTCTCCGAATCCTATTAAAGCTGTGTGCGACACTGTGTGCGCACACTGTGCGTCCCATTAACCCTTTAAGACTCACTCATTTTAATAACGCCGCACTAAATGGCCAGAGATTATGTATATTTGAAAAAAGTAGACGCGTGTTTTTTAAGAACGAAAATCTGTACTCGTGTATTTAAATGTGTCTATTACTGGAGTTATATTAATGTTGATTTGTATATAATAGTTTATATTAATCTGAAAAATAAAATGGAATATAAATATTATACATAATATGATATTTAAATTAATTAGTATAATTATAATAATTATAATAATTTTGTATTTAAAATAAATATAAATAAAATATAAAAATGTATATAAATATATATATATATACTCATATATATATATATATATATATATATATATATATGTGTTAATAAATCACGAGACTGTCCGCGACGCCTATATATAATATTAGAATAATATTAGTAGTATACTACTAATAGTTTTAACGCATGCAAATCCGACATTTTAAATGATTATACGAATTTAAATGTTAACGATGAATGTATACATATGCACGAGAACTTGCAAACCCTATTTCTATGTTTTCAAGAGAATTCAACTATATTTATTTAATTGTTCACAAGGGGCCCTTAAGGGAGGAGGTTATCTGATCTATAAACAGATTTTTACATTCACACAAGTATATTGATAATGTTCGTTCACTATAAATATAACAATTCATCAATTATAATTGATGTTATCACTACATTGGTAGTATATAGTATACTGCAGTGTCACTATATGTCACTATAGTGTCACTATAGTGTCACTATAGTATACTATATATATATATATGACTCTATAGAGATATATATATCTCTCACTTTCTCTCTCTATCTTTCTCTCTCTCTCTCTCTTTATCTCTCCATATCCCTCTCTCTCTATCTCTCTCTTTTTCTATATCTCTCTTTCTCTCTCTTTCTACCTCTCACTCCTCTCTCTCTCTAACTCTCTCTTTTTCTCTCTCTCCATATCTCTCTCTCTCTCTATTGTTTTCATAGCTATTGTTCGGTAGTCCGTCGGCATTGTCGCTTCGTATTATTAGTTTACAGCCCCGTGGCGAAGTCATTAAAATGATGACGTCACATAGCTATACTGTCCTCTGGTTGCTATGGGAACCCTATACCCCTTACCCCGTTGTTATATTACGACGCTTGTTTTAATGTGCTTTTAAACATAATATAAATATTAAGGTTAATATCACATGCATCGCATTACACGTACGTATATTAATATGTTTACGCGTGCGTTCCTCAGTTATCAAATGTTTAACAACTGGGAAAATTAATTTAAGTTAGGTTAAGATATACAACAACAATTCACACTGTACGACAGTGTACGTGTGTGTGTGTACACGTATGTGTGTGCGTGTGTGCGTGTGTGTATGCGCGAGTAACATAATGAGGCCTGTTTCGCATTGTTATTGTTCTGGCGGCCATAACAATCGATTACGTAATCTGAAGTTAAGGGGATACGATAGGACGCACGCAATTCCGCCGTTTACATGTAATTAGATAGGATGTTTGTATAATATTCAAACAAGTGTTTTGAATTGAATATATTACCGATTTTAATAATTTTTACATATTTATATTAATTAGAATAATATCTCTGTTTCAATCACAGAATATTTTGAATATGATATATATTCGTCGAGTAATTCATGGTTGAACGTCATTACCGATTTTTTCCGGTATTTTAGTGTAAAAAATTTACAAAATGTACCATATAAAATTTAATAATAAATATTTTTTAAATATTATGTGATTAAATGTTAGATATATATATTATCTATAATATGTAGTAAAAATTATGAGTGTAGCTAAAACAACGATCCCTAAACATTGACTTATATAACAGTAATTGGCGAAAATATTTATACTGAGAAAAACACATTCAAAGATTACCAATAATATTTCTTAATTTTGTATGAAAATAGATATTTATTGTATTGGATATATACTTATATAATACATTCATATGATATTTTAGATGTATATATATATTCAGCATATATATATATATATATATATATATATATATATATATATAGTATATACATATATATATATATATAGTATATACATATAATTAATACATTACATTACATATAATTAATATTTTATATATTTATTTTTTACATACCTTCATAAAAGACAACTTTTAACATGTTTATATGAATCTTTCAGCCATAAAAATTCATATTTAAATAAATAATATATTATTTATAAGTATTAGCACAAAATAAATTTTATAAAAAAAATCAAAAAACGAAAATTACAAACTACCGTATCCCCTTAACGCAGCCGTGTGTTGAGATGCTCGGACAGCTGGTACTGGTGCCACACTATAGAGAGAGAGAGCAACGCGATATCAATATTAGCACGAAACGATTAGGTAATATTAGTTAAGATTATACTATATTAGACTTTATTTCGTAGTGTAACAAGTGAATAGTTGTCTATACCCGTATAAGGAGATGTATGTTGATAATGTATACATTACTTTTATAAAAGTATCAGTATTATGATAATTTTGTTATTATATATATTGATGATGGTGATAATAGTATACGTATCTTATATTTAGGCCAGCCAGCGTAAGTGCACTCGATAACACCAGAACAATACGATTTAAAAAAACATTAAACGATCGCTTTCGAAAGCTAACCTTTAAAAAGATAAAAATAAACTGCGTCGCTATTACGTAACGTCGATGTATTGCGTAACATGTCTATAAATAGATCATCACTAATAGTAATAGTAACATCACTATTAGTTAAATGTATACTTATAGAGTATAATCTATCACCACTTTATAGTTGTGATTCGTAAAGTAAACTTGCGAGTGTGTGTGTGTAATACATACTTTTTATAATAGTTTATATATATATATATATATATATATGTATTTATACATGTATACATTTGTATGTATATTATGTATGTGTGTATGTACATAAACATGAGCATGATACAGAATGAAATAATAATCATCAGGGTATAGAAAGTTAGGCGTGCCTAGCTTTTTTACAATATAAAGCTATAAATAGAATACTCGCTCAAATATTCGCGCGAATTTACGAAAAACAATCCCGGTTGTTATAGATAAAACGTGTTAGTTGTTAGCGAGTGCATACACTGGGCTATAGCATCAGATTTAGAGTTAATTGTAGAAGACGGTCATGAAAATATTATAAAATCATTCATATAATTGTTTGTATTTACAACTCACCCTAGACATAGTATTTGATTATAAATATGTAAATAATATAATTATATATCTATAGTAGTAATACTATATATATATATATATAATTCATGTGAATCATTAGTTATAGCTATCTATTATTCTATATATATATATATATATATATATATATATATATATATATATATATAGTTACTACGATTAATAATTATTAATCTTAAGAGAAATACAAAATAAATAACTATAATTCAATAACGATAAGAATAAATTATAATATATGTGTATATGTACGTGTGTTTATAATCTATTATTAATCTATCTTATCAGTGTCTTATCAGTGGCTTATCAGTGGCTTATCAGTAGCTTATCAGTAGCTTATCAGTAGCTTATCAGTGGCTTATCAGTATCTTATCAGTAGCTTATCAGTGGCTTATCAGTGGCTTATCAGTGGCTTATCAGTAGCTTATCTAAAGATGAACGCATCACCGTGAACGTGTTATCACCTATACACCCACGACAGGCTGGCAGGCTGTAGCTCATCAGTTCTATTTGCATACGTGTCCGCGGGCTATGTATGCATCAGTAGTACGCCTAGTATTAGCACTAGTACTAGAACTAGTATTAGCACTAGTATTAGCACTAGTATTAGCACTAGTATTAGCACTAGTATTAGCACTAGTATTAGCACTAGTACTATCACTAGTATTAGCACTAGTATTATCACTAGTATTAGCACTAGTATTAGCACTAGTATTAGCACTAGTATTAGCACTAGTATTAGCACTAGTATTAGTACTAGTATTAGCACTAGTATTAGCACTAGTATTAGCACTAGTATTAGCACTAGTACTAGCACTAGTATTAGCACTAGTATTAGCACTAGTATTAGCACTAGTATTAGCACTAGTATTAGCACTAGTATTAGCACTAGTATTAGCACTAGTATTAGCACTAGTACTAGCACTAGTATTAGCACTAGTATTAGCACTAGTATTAGCACTAGTATTAGCACTAGTATTAGCACTAGTATTAGCACTAGTATTAGCACTAGTACTAGCACTAGTATTAGCACTAGTATTAGCACTAGTATTAGCACTAGTATTAGCACTAGTATTAGCACTAGTATTAGCACTAGTATTAGCACTAATATTAACACTAGTATTAGCACTAGTACTAGCACTAGTATTAGCACTAGTATTAGCACTAGTACTAGCACTAGTATTAGCACTAGTATTAGCACTAGTATTAGCACTAGTATTAGTATTAGTGCACGGACTGGCCGAGTGAATGTAGTAGTTATTCATGTATGCGTGTACGACGTACACTGTACGTGCGTATGGGCATATATGCATATATATATATATATATATATATATATATATATATATATATATATGTATATATATATATATATATATGTATATATATATATATATATATATATATATATATATATATATATATATATATATATATATGTTTATATATATATATATATATATATATATGTTTATATATATATATATATTTTTATATATATATTTATATATACATGTATTAGGTAATTATATGCCTAATTATGTATAGTGTGTTCGGCATAAATCAAGGAATTCTATCAATTCTTTGTCCTAATTATATGCCGTAGTCGGTCTATGATCATTGCACTTATTGCGCATGTCACGTACACTGATCAAGCGAGATATATAGCCGACCATAGTCGACTCCTTATCGTCGAGTATTCTCGGTTATTATCGTGTTTTCTCGAGTATTGTCGACCATTATCGAGGAGTGGTGTAGTTTGACGCGTTCAGCCCAACGAAGTTATATTTAGGATATAATTGACATTATCACGTATAATTATTATAAACTATAATAAATATATATATATATATATATATATATATAATATGTTTGCAATCACCAATTGTACATAAACTGTACTATAACAAAGTTTACTAGCTTACTAGATTAACTAAGTTATTATGGTTAATCACTTTTGACCAAACGTGTAAAGCTTATACGGCGATGATAGTAATGTTATATAGGTATAGTTATAGGTATAGGTATAGGTATAGGTATAGTTATAGCCTATAACTATAACTTATAGGTATAGTTATAGTATATATATATATATATATAACAAGATTTATAGTTTAAATTTATAGAATCATCCGAATATAGAAACCAGTAACCATGGTTATGCATACATGTAAAAATAAATACAGTGCATAACTACGTCAATTTAAAAAAAAATCTTTTACCGAATATCACGCTTTCAATTATGGGTCAAGAACTAAATCTCATCTATAGATAGATATTATATATAGATATTTATTTATATATATATATATATATATATATATATATATATATATTAACAAAACCAATATATTGATTTTGGTATTTAATGTAAGCTTTTATAGTTCTCATAACATATAATACACTACACAAATTGTACGCAAAGGTTTATCAGGTTATCCGGTGTATCCTGTAAGTACACGTGTACATCTAAGTGCACATGTAAGTATAAGTTCACGTGTACCTGCGCTATAGGGAGTATTGATTTCACACGATTAGAATGTAACGAAACCCCTCTTCGTCTCCCGGGGGTAAGAGGTGTATCCATCTTCGTGGTTAACTCCTAGACAGGTAAAGTTACACCAAGCTGGGTATACCTCTCTTACCCCTGGGGGGACGAGGAGGGTGTATAATGTATATATATATATATATATATATATAATGGTATAGCTTTATATCATATATGGTATAACTGTATATAATATATGGTATACATTTTAATAAATGATAGTATAACTTTATATCAAATATGGTATAACTTTTTATAAAATATGGTATTACTTTTTAATTAGTTATACCGTAAATGGTATACCAGGGCGCTACGGGGTTATACCATTTTGTAATCAATGCTATACCATTTATTTCTAACAGTGTAATGTATTTCGTTAATTAACTAAATACGTCGCGTCTATGACGGCGTGTTCGCGTGCGTCGTTGTGCATGCGTGCGTCGCTATGTATGCTTGCGTGCGTTATGTATGCGTGCGTCGCTATGTATGCGTGCGTCGGTCTATACATGTCGTGCGAGTGTCCGGCGGTTCTGGTATCAGCAGTGGATTCCGACCGCAGCAGTACGCGAGATATTTACTATTTATTAGTCTAATTAAGTTTATATTTACAAATTTCCTAACAAAATAAATGGTTATATAATCAATTAGTACGTATATCACCACTCTCGTATACATCACCACGCCTATATACGCCTATATATACGCCCATTTATACATTACAACGCAAAATCACCTTATTGACATTAGAATACTTCCATGGTTGGTAATAAGCGTATATATACGCGAATATAGTTGGGTATACGCATGCTTGATCGAAGGGTTTCTATAGAAAATATACTATAGTATAGTGAATATATGTATATGATAGGGTTCCTCGAAGAACTCATGTCTTATAAAGGTGTTCTAAAATTGTTATTTCGAATAACCTTCTTAGATGGGTTATTTTAATAACATCCTAAAAGTTCCTAGTATTTTAAATCCTAAAAAACTCGCATACACTATTACGAATACAGGTTCCTAGAATAACCTATATTTGTAATAGTATATCCGAGTTTGTTCGTGCGATATAGTCTAGAAGCTTCCCCATACTAAAGTCAGGTATACTTGACTATATGTGAAGTCACTAGGCTAGTGACTTCGAGAAGTTTATAATGTGTCCGCAAACATTATTATATTATATAACCTTTCATGAATTAATATACATATATGTGTGCGTATATACATATGTATGTGAAGGTGTGTATATATGTGCCTATATTTAGCGCAATATGTATATTTGTCGCACATACATGAATAAATACACATAAATACACACACATACACACGCATACATATGCATTCCATCGATGTAAATAAAAGTTTTTATTTAAAACTTAAACCTATAACATTAAAACTTTTATTTACATCGATGATGCATACACATACGCACTCACACTCACATATACACACATACGCACGCGCACACACACACACATACACGCACACACACTCATTCATTATATGTAGGTACTTGAATATATTTGAGAGCATATGCGTGTATATTGTTAGGCACTATATATTGTATATAACTCTTTGGAGTTTATAATCGATTACCTATATTATCCTATGGATTCATAAATAACCCTTTCATTATTAATACACAAAGAATTTTTATTATTTAATGTCACAAGTATTACTAATTAAGTTATAAATTATATATATATATATATATATATATATATATTTCTAGGGCGACAGCATAGAAAAGATATTGATCTTAATCTGAAGCCCTTTAGAGGAAATAATAACATGAATAATTATATATTTCATACGAAAAAAAATGTACAATTTAAAACTTCTAATAAATATTTATTATTATTATTATTATTATATATATATATATAAATAATTATATGTTTTCTACAATGTATACGATGTACCCGATATAGAACATTCTCTACTATTCCCAGAAGATAATTTTGATTTCTAGGAACACATGTGACGCACATCATGACAGTGACAAGTGACACATGACGTATGCCACTCGGTGCGCGCCTATAGAGCAGCCATATCGTATTAACATTCACGATTGATATATCGACAGAATAAGTATTTGTACGCTGAAATGAGACGAGCAATATACACTGTGTACACTGTGTTCTACGTACATCGGCAAAGGTACAACACGTCAATCATTATTATTTATATATATAGGATTTAATCTATTTTAAGCTTTTTGTAATCGAGTTGTAGATTAATTTTCCTTCAGGTTCTATGATATTATATATATATATGAATAGTATATGCTTTGCTGTATGCAAATACACATACTGTACACATGTGTACAATATTATACACACACACATTTACTACATTGAATGTAGTATGTACATACACACATTCAATGTAATGTTGATAAACGTAGTGTATATATATATAGGCATACGCCGTATGTACATATATAACACATAACAGACATGTTCCTTATAAACATAACTGTATACAAATACATAGTTTATAAACTTAGTCAGTCAGTTATTCTCAATCACATATACATACGTGTTTTTACGTATGTATACGTTTATATATAAATGTATGTATATATATATATATACATGTTAACACATGATATCAGGTTCCCATACTATCTCGTCATAGGTATGCATGTTGTCACGGTGCCACTCTTTGGTTTAGGTCTCGCGTCGTGTAGTTATGTGTATGGGGATGTGGCTATGTATGTGTGTATACGGGTGTGTGGGTGTGTGTATGTGTGTATGTGTGTATGTGTATACTAATGTAGGTGTGACTAGTTATACCCGCAAGCATAGACACACACACACACACATATATATATATATATATATATATATATATATATATTTAATTTTATATCGGGTAGTATACTACATATATGGATACATTTTCTGGCTCCAAATGTTACCAGTGTATATACTATTGGCGAAAGTATATTCCCTAAGGTTTTGGACTTGATGAACCCGCATTCGGAAAGTTGATATACTATGGTTGTTTATGCTTGATGATTTATTTTAATATTTCAATTGTTTGCTCTATTTATTATTCTACTATTTTTTATTTCTTCTTAATTATATTCCTATATTTATTGGCAGTTTATTTTAACACTTAATAAATAAATTAATAAATAACTTAAATAAATTATTTATAAAAAGTGTATATATATAAAATACAAATAATATAAGTAGGTAAAACAATAAATACCATTAATAATAATAAAATAAAATAGATTAACATTAAGGAAATTAATAAATAAACTAATAATGACAAATAATATTAGTATTACAGGTTGCAACCTGAGATCAATTTTTTTATATATTTCTTGACTGTTTTTGTTGGCGATTTCATTGATACTATAGGGTATACATAAAATATAGGGTGGGGTGAATTCCATAGCTTAGGATCAATATAACTCAGTGCCAGAGTATTCATTTTTGAAGGACGGAAAATAGGATTAGATAGAAGATGAGATGCATGCTTTCTAAGAGATGGAAGGGACGATCTTTGTACTAGAGAAGCAGACATAAAATATGATTGTTGTCTTCCTCGTAATATTAAATGGGTGAAAAACTCTGCTTCTTCCATCACCCAGGCAATTTCAAAATCTGATTTTATTATTATTATTATTATTATTATATATATATATATATAAAACATTTATATCTGGTATTTGTAGCGTATATTTATATCGTAATTAAATTATTATTTATTTATATATTTATATACATATATATAAATATATATAATTATCAGAGCTCGATGTATAATAATTATTATATAATTATCTAAAATCACCGCGCACCAATAAGTGTAGGGTACGCCGAATAGCTAAGTAGGTAGTGAAGAAGGCGCACGCACACATACATCCACACATACGCCTGGTAGCGCTTACGTACATACTACTAGTATGCTATGCTGTAGACGCGTCTGTAAGCGCGCTTATGATTGATGCTCGCACCGATGTGACATGTCGCCTGCTACGAAGCGATCTCATGTCCCGTCCTCTAGTCGTCTTCGCCGTCCTGTAATCTAATTATATAAATCATCTTTGACCGTATGATACATTCACCCCATCCCGCTCCCGCTCCTCCCCCACCTCCCCCTCCCCGGCCTCCTCCTCCTCCTCGACATCTCACTAAGGACATCGTTTAGGAAGCCGTATAATCCTCCCGCGGGACCACATCGAATGTAAGGAAGCGACACGTGTCCCCCCCCCCATCTCGCTAGACACTTACGACCGTGCTTTAAGGACCGAGGACACGCGCGATATCGATGTCCTCCAAGTGTCCTCTAAGTAATAGATGACGTAATGTAGAGTTTAGTCATGCGCGTGCGTATATCATGCAGACGTGCGTGTGCGTGTGATATATGGTATCGTGTGCAACTTAATGTGTGCAACGGAATTTAAAGACTCTTTCCGCCGGAGCGATCACGCGTCAAAAGTTAAAACGAACAAAAGAACGGAATATAAACGACCATAAAATAACCATTAATTAATAACGAACGAATGGAATACAGAAAGTATTCAATATAATATAAGATTATAAATATTGATAAAAAATAGCGAAAATCCTATACGATATCGTATTGATACCCTTTAGCAGGGTCCCTGATAGATACTATAAACTCGCCTCGCGTTTGTATGTGTGTGTGTGCATTTTTGTTATAAATTATAGGGAATTAGGTATTATATAATCTATTCTTACACCGGCAGGCAGACAGACGTGCTGCTATGATAATTATAGCCGTGTAAAACACTGTCACGTTCACACTTCTCTATAGTATACGTGGCCCTAGTCGTACACCGTAAACTAGGTCGTAGTACACTTTATCGGACCATAGTACACTAACAACACCGTGACCCAGTGCACTGTGTGTATTTACACCGGCCGGTGGTGAGGAGACGTGGTCCGTTAGTACAATAGACCGATAAGGTACCAGGATCTAGGGTTTACCGGAGATAGTGCGAGATAGTGTGAGATATGGCGAGATATGGCGAGATAGTGTGAGAAAGTTCGAGAGAGGGCGATACCACGTGATCGGGCTGTTATATAACACTATCGGGGTGTTATATAACACTATCATACAACAAGTAACACTTTATAGTATTGTTTCGTATTGTCGACATATGTTTTACTTCGAAAAAAGTCTACTAAAGTGTTACTAATAATAATACAAGTGTGTGACCATACATGTTCCTCGCACGGTACATTCACACACACACACACACACTCACACACACACACACATATATATATATATATATATATATATAATATATATTATATATATATACAATGTATGTTATAAATATATGTGTACGTGTGTTTTGTGTTTATAAATAATAATTATGCACATATGAGGTAATTATAATATTTATTTAAATACATTTCTCTGTACAGAAATAATCACTAATTAATAAATAAGTGGTTAACTAATCTAATTAGCTAATTAAGTTAACTGATGATGTGAATCCGATAATACGAAACACATGTTAAATTATTTATTTTGCTGGCTTGCTATTTATATCTATATATATATATATAGATATTTATAAAGTAAATACACGTGTATATATAAATATATATATATATATATAAATATATAATATATATTATATATTATATATATATATAATATATATATATTATATATATCGTGTACTTAAATTAACTTATTATATAAAAAATATACTTAATAAATCTAGCACAAATAAACATAACGATATTGCGACTGTGCGTGTGTGTGTGTGTGCGATACTGTACGCTTGTGTGTGTGTGTGCGTGTGTGTGCGTGCGTGTGTGCGTGTATTACTCGTACACCTAGTGCACGCCTGACTATAGCTAACTAGCTATCCCCGGCTACTGCTTATCATATACGCTATGTGTACGTTTATCAAGTACATGTGGGTATCTGTGTACATATAGGTCATTCATTATGATTATTTGTTAACAATTATATATGTATATAAATATATATATATATATATATATATATGTGTGTGTGTGTGTGTATATATGTAAGCCGATTCCTAGCATGTAGCCAGCACATGATGTTATCGTGTACACCTCATGTCAGATGTCGTACGTGTGTATTGTAGATGTCGTACAGCCTCGCTATGGATATATGCATGTATTCTGCGCATGCGCACACTACAAATGTTCATGTCGATACTCTAAGAGAGAAACTATAGTATCATACACATCGTGTATTTCATTTTCTTAAATATTATATTTTATTTGACTCATCTCAATGTCTAGGGGTCAACTGCCAGTAACTCTATATAATATATTCTTAGTCACAGTACACCCTATACTACATGGGGTGGTACCGGCACACCCTACTCTAAGCCCCACTACATACCCTACTGTACGCGGTGATATGTATTACCCGACTCTAAGATCCACGGCTACCATTAAACTAAACCGAAATTAAACGATATTTTCTAAAGATATGTCGCTGTTGGAATGTATATCTGTGTGTGTGTCATCGATTATGAGTCATCGTGTGTGTGTATCATCATTGATGAGTCATCATACACACTTGATACGTAGACTATGACAGTGGTATGTGATGCCAGCACTAGCTTAGTGACCTGTATACTTGTACCGCAAGTATACTAGAGTACTATAGTACAGGTATACTATAGTATATATATAGTACATATATAGTATATATATATATATATATATATATATATATATATACTACCACAAGTAAACTGTATAAGATAACTTTTCGATGGCTTATTCAAATATTCAAATTCTATCATTTATTTTATTTACTCATTTTAGTAATTGATAAATGTATCTATGGATCATCTATACTATAGTATATATATATATATATATATATATATATATATATATATATATATATATATATATAAATTGTAGTGTTATTTTTATTTGATGGAGTCCTTTCATCCCGTCCAGGAACTTAGATACATTGTTTCACTTATAACCATATATGGTTCTATAGAGCCTATAGCCTATATACATTATAATGTTCCTTAGTAGCCGATCTCGTGTTAAGGTATCCATGGTTTTAACGATAGTCGATAATTCACAATCATATAAATTATATATAATTCACAATCATATAACTTATATGTAACACTTTTAGAAGTGATCTTATATCATATAAGATCACTTCTAAATATTTTTTCAAGACATATTTTAATGGTCTTAATCTCCGACGAGTTTCCCCCAGGGTCCCGTGTCCTACTGCTCGTGTATGTCTGACGCATTAGCCAACTGAGCCTCACACATGCAGTTATAATATATATATATATATATATATATAGATATTATACTAGAATATTAACCTAGTAACCTATATAACCTACATACACGTTATAGCATGAACCGCGTGTACCGACTGTAAATAATAATCTCAGTGCTATAACAATATATTGTATAAACAATAATCTTGCTATTTTAAGAATAAATTCTTAAAATGTATATATATATATATACACGATAATTAGGTATGTGTTATTGTTATTATTGTTGTTGTTGTTATTATTATTATTGTGATTCAGTATTGTCATTAATATATCGGTTAATGAACGCTATTTGGATTCCATTGTAACCGTACACTGTGTGTCGCACACTGAGTCGCACAGACTACAACATATTCCGTAGACATATAATACAGTTATAGCTACGTGGATATAACTAACAATCTATATTAAATATATATATATATATATATATATATATATATATAAATATATATAAATAAATATCTATATATATATATATATATATATATATATATATAGATATTTTTATAGATATTTTTTATTTCCCTCTGACTAATAATATTATTTGACTTTATTTTTAATTACATAAACATTTTGTATTGAATCTTTTTTTCTTGTATATTTGATTATACTTCTTTGTTTTATTTCTCTTTATTGACACTTATATAAAAATTAGTAATTAAACTAACATTTCAGTTTGAACAAATATTTTACATTCTTTACATTATTATAAAGTATTACAAAAAAATTCCTAAAACTTATTTACTGGAAAAAAAAAAAAAAAAAAAAAAAAAAAAAATGTTACATACAGTTCTTACCATCTTTCTAGATATTCTTTTTGTTATGTTTTATTCAGTTTTATTCAGTTTTATTTCATTTTACTTCATTTTTTTCTTCTTTTATACTAATACATCTATATTTTTGTTTAGTGTATTATTTTATAGTACTTATTATTTATTTTAGTTATTTAGTTATAAATAATTAAATGATGATTACATAATTGTATGGCAAGTTCAAACAATTTATATTATTTTTCTATTTTATTCATTGTATTGTATCTATGTAAACAGGAAGTCATCTAATATTTTATAATATTTTATTTATTTAGTTTTTTTTTGAACTTGCTTTAAAATTAAGGGTAATTGTCTCGATAAGCTTTAGCTTCTACAAAAACCCTGGTGTAAACCTAAATCTGATAATAATAATAATAATATATATTATGATGCAGGCCCTTCCGCACGAGCCTTTATGGTCCTAATTGTATTGTTAATAAACCATTGTTTATCATCATCATCATATAATACTGAATATATATATATATTTATGATTACATTATTATCGGAGCTAATTAAATAAATATATATTCTCGCATCGAAATCTGCATACGGGTTGTGAATGCGTACGGTGTACGGCGTTCGGGCGGTGTTTAACACATGCCACTGAGGCGCAATCTAACACCTAGCGAGTATAGGTCGGCATGAATAAACCACGTGGTTATAGACGTGTTCGCCGTAATACTTCCGTTACTAGGGTCACGTGTTAACAACGTCCTCGGGATATAGGGAGAAGTGGAGTGTATTAGTGTCGATACTCCCAGGGGGCGGTACCTCCGTTAAGGCACCCGCGTCAATGACATGTCGTTGCCCGCGTGTTAGATGTGTAACTATAATAATCAAGTTACTGCGCATGTGCGACATTATTTATTTAAATATATAATTATATATACATACATACATATATATATATATATATATATATATATATATGTATATATATATATATATATATATATGTATATATATATATATATATATGTATATATATGTATATATATATATATACTAATAGTATTACATATGAGTTTATTATTCCTATAGGATATAAGATATAGGTGCTGATAATATTGACATTCGTATTCGATATATAACTAATATAACTATATATAGATCTATATATTAAGAAACGCGAGATATATGTTGATATATGTATACACCACTATTTGACAGTATAGTATAACTCTATAGGGTGTAAGTGGATGTGTGACGTCACCTTACAGCTCATCGCCATCTTTAGTTTACATATACAAGTCATACTTATGTTCGGTTACTCTCTGACTCGCCTACTGCACTGCCTACCCACCTTCTGACTCGCCTACTTCACTGCCTACCCACCTTCTGACTCGCCTACTGCACTGCCTACCCACCTTCTGACTCGCCTACTGCACTGGCTACCCACCTTCTGACTCGCCTATTGGCAAGTGCAGGTAGTATATATCCGTGCTAATATATTATAAACTATGTTCTGATATATCAGGTTAAACAGATAAATCATCATCAATATATACATTTAAATATATGTTAATATTTCAAAAGAAATTTCAATCTAAATATAAAAATATTAACTGAATTATACAGAATGTTAACTATTGCATTTACCAAGTAATTCTTAAGTATGTAGCAATTATATAAATAAATATATACCTACTTTATATATATATATATATATATTATATATAGGTACTCGTATATCATATATATACCGCATATACCTATTCGATAGAACGACATATTAATCGGTTAACCACTTACGAAATGTAGTTATTTCTAATTATATAAATCGGCCAGTTTCACATAGGTATTGCTGATATATTATATTAGAGTATACTCTAACCTATAGGTTATATTCATAATATATTATAAAGTAATGAAATATAATATCTATATCGTTACTATGTATAGTAGTATACTGCGATGTATATCAAGGATAAGGATAATTTATTATTGCAAAACAAAATTTTAACAATAAATGGCTAAACAAAATAGTCGAATTGACTTTCGAGGTGTTTGACCAGAGTAAATAATAATGCAATTACATATTATACATTCAAACAGGTATGTGTATAGAAAGATAATCAAAGGGAATATATGAGTGAATGAAGCTTCGGGGTTGCCCAATATTAATATATTCTAATACGGTACCAATGCGCATGTCACGTGTACACCAGAGGTCACTGGAGTGGTCAGTGTTTAGTGCTCATTTGACTGTACTAAACGGATGTCGACCCAGTTTCCGGGTAAACAATGTAAACAAAGGAAGTGCGTCGTCGGCTAATTGTTTCGGTGGTTCCGCGAATAATTACTATTCTATAAATAGAATCCTCTCCATTAAGAATCTATGCACTAATGTATAGTCGTTATACTAATGCAGTATGTACTGTTGTATACAGAGGGGATGACATGTAGACATCCATATAAGGATATGTATACGTAATTAAAGTAATATTCTCAACAACATATTGATTATTCGTAGGTCTCGGTAAATTAAATTTGTCATCTATTTTTTATGTTATTGATTTTATTAGGGTCGTCGACATTTGTTGAAAGATAATAAATTAAACGTAAGCATTGCAAATATATAACATGTTTATTTTCATTAATGTATTTATAAATGACTACAGTCATGTGATACGTTGTACGATTGTATGTATTATAATATATATATATTTAATTCGCTGTTTGTATTCAATTTATTTTATACTATTTTAAATTAAATATATCTTCTATATATATATTTAATATATATTAATATATATATATATTAATTACAAATTACGTAATAATTTACTTATATTCTAGAATATATTCTCTTTGAAATAAAGATTTTTGAAAGCAGCTTTTATATAAATATGAATTATGACTACATATTCACTACAAAATATTATGTTTATAAAAGATATTTGAAATAATTATATCGGGATATATCCACATATGTTAATTAGCATATTAACTATTTACTGGATCATTATTATTATTATTATAAATATTATTATTAATGTCCATATGAAGGTTTAGTGCATAATGTGTATATTCAAATATTTATATATTAATTTCTAAACTAAACATAATAGCCATTACGCATGCGTGAACCTATCTACACCGGAAGTGACGCGTAACAGTCGCGATTACGTAACTATTGTTTAAAGTACGATAATTATGACGTTATTATTAGCTATAGGATCGATACATGTAAATGTATAATCGAGGGGGGGGGGGACTAAAGTGTATGACCTTGAGAGCGACGTGGGGGCGTGTCTCCGAGCCGTCGTTAGTGCATGCTATTAGCGCATCACGTGACGCGCATGTCACTTTAGTAGACATGCGCATCTCGGTACACCGATAATAGTCTAGTGCTCTCTATTTATTCATATTACTATGCATAGTATTAGGCAGGCCCTCTATAGAATGATATACTATAGTATATATATATATATATATATATATATATATACTATAGTATAGCTGGTAGTACAGTATACTATAGTATACTGGCCTATATATCTCTATCTATAGAGAGCTATACTGGCCTATATATATCTATCTATAGAGAGCTATACTTGCATATATATCTCTCTTCTCAACTGTATTCCTCTCCCCTATGTTTCTCCTCGTTCTCTCTACATATCTCTCGCATACACACACACCACTTAATACGGTAGCTGTATAAACTAACCGGAAGTCGTAGTTATTTAGTCGTATATATAAACCTATAGGTTTTAAATATACTTATTTTCAATTGTTTCGTATCGGGATTAAAATTGTTGCAATATTTATTGAATTGATTTCTTAATTAAAGTATTACATTTACTGGGTGTGTATAACGTGTATATATTACTGTGGCGTAACTTCCGCCGCTTACGAGTTTAAACTGTCACGTGACTTGGTAACATGCGAATTATAATAAGATTTAAATACCATATACGTAGGCCTGTCGTATATGACCCCCTATAAGGGTCCTGGAACGATTTTGTATATATACACACCCTATAGGGGGACCACCCAATCAAAATAAATTGTGTGGTAAAAGACCAATACATAGGAGGTCCCCTAGATTTTAAAGATTTTAAAGTGGGAGGCATATGTCCCCCGTCTCCCCCATGTTGCAGAGTCCCTACGTATATGGTGTTTCAAAATCTTAACAAATATTATCATATACGATTACACAATTGCAATGTTAATGATGATATTAATGTCTCTGTTGGATTACTAGAGTTGGCCGTATAGTCAGGATACGAAATAGGTACTATGTATAGTCCCCATGACTGTGACTGCATATGTCCATTATATAATACCTATCATTACCTATCGGATACTGCAGTGTGTATCGCTATTTATTAGAACGTATTTGCCATTAGTTTATATTAAATGTGTGTAGTATACATTGTATACAACACTCCATACTTTATATTCAATTTTCATCAACTTTTGGCACAATTGAAAGATTTAATTATGATATATATATAATTTATTAATATTTATATAATTATTATATGAACGAATTTAAGTTGATAATATGAAATAAGTCAAATGTATTCAATTTTCTAAGAAAACTAAATTCAAATTCAACAGATTATTCAAAAAAATATCTCGATTCGTGAAACCAGTGCAATGTAGGTGATACAATAGCTGTGATTTTCTTAATTATTTTAAAGTAGGCGGGCAAATTCCAAAATATATATGTGAAGAATTTATTTATGAAAAATATCTTATAAAAAACATCTGATTTGTATCTACTTATTTATACTAAATAAATATAAATAGAATCTAATTTATTATGAAAAATTATGGTTTATGTATGGGCAAAAAATAACAGTGATACCCATACAAAAACTACTTTAAAAAGGCACGTATCGTATCGTTACCTTGACTAACTGTGCCGGTATGACATAATGTTATTACATCATCGGTTCGTCATCATTACGTAACCACGACTGTGAGGAGGAGAAGCTACTTATTACGTAATGATACGTTAACAGACGTACGTTGTTATGACATAACCGGATAACTATTGTTGTAAACTTTTCTTATTAAAACGTTTATCCGTGAGCGATAATGGGTTGTTTGCATAACTCTACTATATTTAGAAAGCATATACATATATATATATATATAAATATATAAATATGTGTATGTGTGTGTATGTGTATGTGTGATCGTGTTCATGTGTGTATATGTGTAAGAACAAAATTGTGTTTGAATATAACTTAATATATATAAATGATAAATTAAATTTAAAATGTCGGTCATTTTCGTATATCGAATGTGTCATCAATAATAACCAAAGCTAGACTAAACCTGGACCTAAACCTGCACCTAAACTTAATTATACACTATAGACATAACCTAGACATCTATCGCGTTCGTATGTATGTGTGTCACCATATATGGTACATCCAAAGATTTTCCGAAGGAAAGATATAACACTTACGCGAAATCGTGTAATTCGAATTTGTATACAAAATACCCTGGTGCCACCTATAGCGGGTTACTTTTAGGAACTATGCGTTGTTTATAATGTAAATTCGTATTTAACTATACACTTTTAAAATGTTAAATAATATGCTTTAAATTAATATTTATATGATGAAAACTAAGTGTTCATTACTAATATATAACAAACAAATATGATATGTATGTTTTAAATGCTATAAGTATATATTTAGTGAGTAAAAGCTAATTTATATTGCATGTAATTTAATAGAGCAATGAAAACATTGTTGTATGCAAACAGAGCCGAACCTAAATCTATTTCAGTGATTTCGATACTACTGCTAGCAGCGGTTGGGGCTATTACTAAATTACGTTGCATGCATAGGGAGTGTTATATCTTTGCTTCGCAAAATCTTTGGTACATCTATGGAGATATCTATTCACGTATATAGTGAACTGTATATATATATATATATATATATATATGTGTGTGTGTGTATACCATGTTACAGCGCCCCTACCTAGAACCGATGTCGTATGCTCTACTACTATGTATGCGGTAAAATGTACGTTACATTGTGCGGTGCATTGTGCGGTATATTGTACGTTACATTGTGAGGTGCATTGTGAGGTGCAATGTGCACGTGTGAGGTTGTCTATAGATATACAGGTACCGACCAGCCTATAAGTACCGACCAGCCTATAGGTACCGACCAGCCTATAGGTACCGACCAGCCTATAGGTACCGACCAGCCTATAGGTACCGACCAGCCTATAGGTACCGACCAGCCTATAGGTACCGACCAGCCTATAGGTACCGACCAGCCTATAGGTACCGACCAGCCTATAGGTACCGACCAGCCTATAGGTACCGACCAGCCTATAGGTACCGACCAGCCTATAGGTACCGACCAGCCTATAGGTACCGACCAGCCTATAGGTACCGACCAGCCTATAGGTACCGACCAGCCTATAGGTACCGACCAGCCTATAGGTACCGACCAGCCTATAGGTACCGACCAGCCTATAGGTACCGACCAGCCTATAGGTACCGACCAGCCTATAGGTACCGACCAGCCTATAGGTACCGACCAGCCTATAGGTACCGACCAGCCTATAGGTACCGACCAGCCTATAGGTACCGACCAGCCTATAGGTACCGACCAGCCTATAGGTACCGACCAGCCTATAGGTACCGACCAGCCTATAGGTACCGACCAGCCTATAGGTACCGACCAGCCTATAGGTACCGACCAGCCTATAGGTACCGACCAGCCTATAGGTACCGACCAGCCTATAGGTGCCGACTATGCTATAGGTACCGACCATGCTATAGCATATAGTTACCGAACCACGTGGTCTAGTGATATTATAATACACTGACGTCCGATGGATATTCCCGTCCGTCGATGAATCATCCGTCGTGTACGATGTACTGATACCTCCTATAACCTCATAGGAGGTATAGACAGTACGATGTACGCTGTTTCGATAAATGATTGTCAGTGTGTACAGACTAGTGATGTAAATGATGCCGAGCTTTTGATGCCGAGCTGAGACTTTTGATTTTTAATGACGAGCCGAGACTTTCATTTTCGGAAGAAAAAAAACGAGCCCGAGCCGAGCCGAGACTCTAGCTAAACGTGCCCGAGCCGAACCGAGACTCTAGCCAAACGAGCTCGAGCCGAGTTGAGACTTTTACAAAACATTGCCGAGTCGAAATGATGATTTTTTGAATTAAATTTTAATACTAATTTTTATATAGTTCACATTTACATCAATTTAAAAAATAATAATCTGCGCCAACTTCGTGATTCAGTGAATAATAATGTAAATTTCATCTAGTGGTGTAAATAATACCGAGCTTTTTGATGCCGAGCCGAGACTTTTGGTTATTGATGCCGAGCCGAGACTTTCATTTTTGGAAAAAAAACGATCCCGAGCCGAGCCGACACTCTAGCCAAGCGAGCCCGAGCAGAACCGAGACTCTAATAAAACGAGCCCGAGCCGAGTTGAGACTTTAGGTAACTGAGACTGAGACTGCATCATGCTTTAGATTTGAGCATCATGTACATCACTAGTACATACGTACAAGCGTCCGCGCGCACGCAGGTGTGTCTAAACAATAGCGCTAGTCGCCCGATATATTAATTTCAATTTTTTTTTCGGATTTTACTTTCTAACGATAATATGTCCATACGCGCAAACATTGCTAATGAGTATGTATATTATTTAACAACAACAACAACAACAATATCTATTATAACATCCGCCTTAGCGCCATACACACGTGTGTCTCACTTGTGTCGCACTTGTGTCGCACTTGTGTACGTATCGGAAGTAAACATCGGATACCTACTCGATGATATACTCGATGATATACTCGATGATATACTCGATGATATACTCGATGATATAATCGATGATATACTCGATGATATACTCGATGATACATCGTACGTCGTACTTAAGGTGTACATAGGTGTTAACCCCCTATAAAGGTTTAATACCTTTAGGTGTACACGCACCTCTCGGTTAGATACATAATGCCATGCGTATACGTGTAATAACTGTATCGATGTGCGCGCGCACGATGCGATGTGTAAGCGTATTACTATGACGTCATCGTGCTTATATAGAACTTACTATAGTTGTACTATTATAGTAGTAGTGGTAGTAGTAGTACTATAGAACCTATGGGTCGATAATGTTTACGTTTTAATTAGGTCAATAAACATCGTGATAATAAGTCGTATTAAGTTGTATTAATGATTGACGACGTCTTATTACCGGATATTTGATGAAGACATCGATAGCACACTTTTAGTGACTCATGCTGTCTTTAGTGACTCATGCTGTCTTTAGTGACTAATGCTGTCTTTAGTGACTCATGCTGTCTTTAGTGACTCATGTTGTCTCAAGTGACCGCAGCCGTGGTCAGTTATATACTTGTGGTGTGATATAACGCCGATATTCTCCCTCGCTACATGCAGCCCACCCCCTCCTTCAGCCCCTTCCGCCCCTAACTACCCCTATTACGTAATAGTTATATAACGTTATCTTACGTCATTATTTAATGCGATCAATGTGTTCATCATTATTTCGATCATTATTACGTTCGTTAACATACATTATGTTTACGTATTATATAATAGGGTGGATATGATTAACTCAATAGTAATCACCCATGGGATGTATATATGATATATATATGTGATAATATATATATATATATATATATATATATATATATATATATATATATATTATCGATATATTGAAATAAATAATATAAATACAAACAGCATCTTTTTTCGGAAATGTCATCAATAATAGTTATATAATGCCACCAGTAATATATCACAATTAGCAATGTTGTTGTTGTTGTTGTTGTTGATCACTGTTAGCACTTACATAGAGACCCTCACGTTCAGCATATCCCAGCAGGTGGCAAACATCACTGTATACACGATCGCGATTGTAAAATATAAACAATATTGACATTATAATTAATATAAAGAGTATACGTAAATGAATCATCAATGCAATTAAATTTCTGTTCGGGTGAGAATTATTTATAGTCGATGACGTCATAATAATGACGAGGTTAATGATGTCTGTATCCCAGTGGATAGGGATTCCAGTATACGGTGTGGATGGAACAACTATGTATGTTATATATAACATATATGTATGATGTAATGGTATACCATTGTATACATTGTATACATGTATACATGTATACAATGTAATCGCATTGGTTAACATCGGGGTAGTAAAGGGTTAGGTTATAAGGCCTGCTTAGGTGTTAAGGTCTTCTCGGGGTATAAGAAATAGGATTTTTTTATTTATAATTTTATAATTTATAAAAAGAAATTTAAATTTCTCTTAATTAATTAATTAATTAATTAATTAATTAAATATCTATTTTTAAATGACCCCAATTCCGATTACAAATCATCACGTGTGTGCTTGTGTATATGTATGCGTGTGTGTGTGCGTGTGTGTATATGCAATAGTCAGTGAGTGATAGATTAACTGTATACGTTTTACCTATATATATATATTGTTTACCTATATTTACCTAGGTATAACCAAAGATTTTTCTAAGGATCGGCAGTTAGTATTTATAAATTACGTCGCATATATAAGGTGTGTTGTATCTTTGCTTCGCAAAATCTTTGGTATAACTAAGATTCTAATATCGCGTTGTAATACAATACACGGCGAGGATTAAGCTAGTGGATAAACTAAATAATAGCAATATTAAAGACGAGATAATCTGAGAGTGTAGTGAGATAATAACGAATACAGCGACATATCACATGTTTTATATACCTATAGGTATATATACAGTATACTGTATGATTAGGGGCGCTGGAACCATGGTGTGTATGTAGGGGGGACCTGTGTGGACCAATCAAAATAAATTGTGTGGTAAAAGTGAGGGAGAACCAATACATAGTAGGTCCCCCTAGATTTTAAAGTGGGGGGGACATATCCTCCCCCGTCCCCCTTGTTGCAGCGCCCCTAGCGGTATTATGTTATGTAATACACGTATATTAGTCACGTGACCTGGGGGGTGTTAGTAACAGCGCGGGGTACAGTAGGAATACCTCGTTAGTACCATCCGTAAAGGAGACGTGCGGATGTTGTGATGTGTATTATTAAAAACAGATGAGAGATCGATTATAGTTAACTGAATGAATTAACGCCCCGTTATTATGTATTACAGGAATGTATATTACACTAACTATAGTAGAATATATATATATATATATATATTATTTTTTTTATTATCAGATTTGGTTTTAACAACCGGGTAATTGTAGAAGCAGAGCTTATCGAGACAATTACCCTTTATTATTTTGATAAGTCCTAAAAAGTACAATTATAATTGGAATAATAAATTCCTGAAAAAAAGAATAAACTATATATAACATAATGTTATATCTAAGTTGACTTCCTGTTTACACTAAATCTAATTATGAATAAGATCAAATAATTGTACTTATGAAGGACTTGACAAAATTATCAAAAATCATCATGTAATATATAAAAATAAACAAAATAAACATTAAGAAAACTAAAATGACTAAAAAAACTAAAAACAGACAAGAAAGGTTAAGAAGAGTTAATATATGAAAATTTAATATAAAGAATAATAAATATATGTTTGGCAAATATTCAAAAATAAATTTATAAATTATCTACACAAAGTAAAAAATATTTAGATAGTTTTCATAAGTCGAAGAGTAGTTATAGTATAAAATATGGAAAAAAGAAGAAATTAATGTAAAAGTCTGAGTAAAGATAAAATGTATTAAAAATATTATATAATATTATATTAAAGCGTAATTATAGTATAAAATATGGATAAAAAGGAGAAATCAATGTAAAAGTCTGAGTAAAGATAAAATTGATTAAAAATAGTAAACTTATTAAAAATAAAAAAATTTTAAAATATAATTTGAAGTAGAAAAATAATAGTAGATTAAAAAATCACAAGGTTAAAAAATAATTAAAAATATTATTACTGAAAAGGGAAATAGATACTAATTTTCTTTTATCAATATTTAATTCATTCCAAAGTCTTGGTCCATATGACATTAAAGAATTATTCATATAGTTATATTTATTATAAGGTTGAATGAAATCAAAAGTACTTCTTGTATTAATTTTTTTTTTAGTTATTCTTTTATAATGTTTATAAATACTTGGACTACAAGTTTTATAATATATTCTATGCATAAATATTAGTGTTTTATATTTACACAAATCAAAGATATTTAATAACTTATGAAGAATAAATAATTTTTTTGAACTAAAATCTATAGGTTTAGAAAAAACTAATTGTAATACTTTTTTTTGTATAACATGAATACAGTCTATATTAGATTTATATGTATGCCCACAAATTTCTAAACAATAAATTAAATGGGGATAAAAAAGTGCATAATAAAGTTTAATTTAATATATATATATATATTTATAATATATATATATATATATATATATATATATATATATATATATATATATATATATGTGTATATATATATATATATATATATATATATATATATATATATACGTGCGTCGTGCGGTGAACATCGTGCGCGTAATATAATATATATTTAATTAGGCAAATCTGTAGGACATATGTGTCCTTTATTGACAATAACAGTCGTATCATCAAACACGAGCATTTGTTACAATGTTGTATACCATAGTATTCATAACAATATTCATAAAGTATACTTTATGAATATTATTAACATATTACGAATAATATAAGAATACACATAGAGATATTATACATATCTATAGATAGATTATGTATACACAAATATAACAAAGATAGTTCTCATTTGTGTTTTAGCAAAAAATAATAATACATAAATGATAAAATAATACATAAGTAAAACATATATATATATATTTATATATATATTCATGTGTGCGTGTGCGTGTGCGTGTACGTGTGCGGGTATGCGTGTGCGCGTTCACGTGTGTTAAACCAGGCGCGTGATTTCTAACTAATAGTCGAGGCGATATTAAATAATAAACTTGAACGTGAGTTGAATATCTAATTTACGATTTCATTAATATATTTCATTAATATAGAACGTCGTACAGTGTATGGCGTACAATGTCCTACGTCTACACCTAGCCGGTACACTGTGTACAGGGTGTACTGTGTACAGTGTTCATGGTGTTATTATTAGTATTTCATCCCAGCAAACAGTAAGACCAGCATAATAGCAGCATAACAGCAGCATAACAGCAGCATAATATCATTACAAATTAATAGCAGCATAATAGCAGCATAATAGACATTTAATAGCAGCATAATAGCACAATGTAAACATTTGAGGCTCTAGCATTTGCTGTTATGCTGCTATTATGCTGCTCTTACTTTTGCTGGGATTATTAACTTCGTAGACAATTACATGCATTGTATGTATATATATATGTATATATATATCCCTGAATATCAACCTTGTAATGAACACTGTTGAATATTAACTGTATATATATATGTACAGTGAATATATGTATAGTTTGAGATGAGAGAAGATGCTGATTAGAGGTCAGGGTGGTGATTAGAGGTATACCTAGAGGTATACATACCTATATACCTCTATTGATGAAATAGAGATGGGGACGCTGCAGTAATCCCCGACCGACATCGTGTGATATTACATGGAACGGAGGAAATGGCAGCTGGCGAATTGTAACGCTAAATATACACTAGTTGAAATAAAAGCGCGACGTCGTGTAAGAGCAATACATCCGGGGCCACATAATACATCGTAATGTAGGATTATCGTAGGACACTGTTTAGCGTTACCCGGGTAGCTAAGGATATGTTTAGGATTATCGTAGGATAATATTTAACGTTACCCGGATAGCTAAGGATTTGTCTAGGATTATCGTAGGACAATATTTAACGTTACCCGGACAGCTAAGGATATTTCTAGGATTATCGTAGGATAATATTTAACGTTACCCGGACAGCTAAGTATTTGTCTAGGATTATCGTAGGACAATATTTAACGTTACCCGGACAGCTAAGGATATGTCTAGGATTATCGTAGGATAATATTTAACGTTACCCGGATAGCTAAGGATATGTCTAGGATTATCGTAGGATAATATTTAACGTTACCCGGGTAGCTAAGTATTTGTCTAGGATTATCGTAGGACAATATTTAACGTTACCCGGACAGCTAAGGATTTGTCTAGGATTATCGTAGGATAATATTTAACGTTACCCGGGTAGCTAAGGATATTTCTAGGATTATCGTAGGACAATATTTAACGTTACCCGGACAGCTAAGGATATTTCTAGGATTATCGTAGGATAATATTTAACGTTACCCGGACAGCTAAGTATTTGTCTAGGATTATCGTAGGACAATATTTAACGTTACCCGGACAGCTAAGGATATGTCTAGGATTATCGTAGGATAATATTTAACGTTACCCGGATAGCTAAGGATATGTCTAGGATTATCGTAGGATAATATTTAACGTTACCCGGGTAGCTAAGTATTTGTCTAGGATTATCGTAGGACAATATTTAACGTTACCCGGACAGCTAAGGATTTTTCTAGGATTATCGTAGGATAATATTTAACGTTACCCGGGTAGCTAAGGATTTGTCTAGGATTATCGTAGGACAATATTTAACGTTACCCGGACAGCTAAGGATATGTCTAGGATTATCGTAGGACAATATTCAACATTACCCGGATAGCTAAGGATTTGTCTAGGATTATAGTATAGTACAATATTTAACATCACATAGATTGCTAATTATTAGTCTAGTATAATCGTGGGACAATTTACTTTCTAAAGACAACATGTTGTTGCTTACAAGCCTCTATTCTGTTATCTGTATATCATATGTATACGTGAGAATAAACTGTAGTGTATATACGTGTGTATACATATAGTACATTATATATAGAGTGGTATATATATGCCTATACTTATAAGGTATGAACATTCCTAGGCTGATGACACGTGACAACTTTCCTAATATGGACATGTATTTCTCATGCTAATTGTAGTTATATTCAGTAGTGTATTACTATGGAATAGGTACGGTGGAATACTCCGTATGAAAGGGGGGTATAGGTGCTATATTACGTTAATGGTGTCTACAGTAATATAATTTGTATTATCGCATAGGGGAAAGTAACCGAATACGGACAGTGACCGAATACTGATATTATCTGTATCTCGGAAACAATAAATCCTACAAAAAAATGTTTAATGAATAAAATATTCATAATTAGTCTAAATAAGTATGTTTTTATTTTTTAAGTATTCAAAATAGTGCTGATATATCCAATAAACTGATTTTTGTATTACATTTTTTAATCTATATCAACTTAAAACCTTCTCAAGAATATACAAATTTATCGATATAAAACATAACAATATATTATTAAAAACTAAAGCATTCTAAACATTATATGCATAATTTCTATATTTTTATCAGATATTAATTAAGTTATACGCATATCTAGAGGTCATATAAGTCCCTAATACGGACAATCTAGATGTCTTAATACGGTATATACGTATTAATACGGACACCCTATAACCAATCAGCGCGCATCGTATGAACTATTCTGATTTTCAAAAAAATCGCGTGCGTTATAATATTAATACCACCAATGAAGCTAAATCTAAAAATGATATTATGTAGATACTTAACTTATATTATTAATTAATACATTAATTACTAGTTAAATTATATTAAATTATTCATAAAATTAATTATAAATAATGTCATTTTAATTTATCTGATTGGTTCATCAATAATATATAGGTTATCTAGTGGTATATAGGGTGTCCGTATTATAAAACAGGGTGTCCGTATTCAGACATGGGTACCGAATACGGACACCCCCGTTATCTATGGAATTCAAAGATTAAATACAATTTTAAAATCACAAAAATATCTATAATTATATAATATTAAAATATTGTAATTTTTGAATAAAAATATTGAGTCATAAAATATTAAGACCATTTATTGTTAAAGTGTCAGTTTTAGGTTAATTTTCCCTATCACAATGTCCGCAATCTTCCTAATGCGGGTCAGTTGACCGAGTGGTATTCATTTCTATTAATAAAGCAACATTTCAACAGGGATTACTTAGAATGTAATGAATACTTAGCGATAATAGGAGATATCCTTGTACGTGGGCGATAATAACAGACAATAGCTATCTTATTTGTATGCATTTTATGATATATCAACAATAATATTAATATTGTTAACAAGAAAATGAATTCATTAATTCATTAATGTATTAATGAATCTGTTTAAACAGAAAAAAAACACAATTATTCTAATATATAGTATTAGTATTATGATTGTATGTTTGAAACACGACGGGTTCGGAAACCGATAGCAGCGGTCTGTTTCCATGGCTACGTGGTGTTAAAGTATAAAGCACACTATTGTCTACTATAGTAGACAATTGTCTGCAATAGTAGACAATAAAGCTACGAAGATCGATTACGAAAGAAATGGGTAAAAACAATAAGAATCGTATTTCCACAAATGTAAGCGGCGAATGTTGACATTCTCGGAGGGGATGCCCTCGAGTGATGCATTTGTTAGTGTTAAAAAATGGGGGAGGGGAATGTGTGAGGGGAACTACAAATCAGATAGCTAGTGTTAATTAACCTATTAATAGGATAAGAGATAGTGCATTATCGTGTATAGCTATACCTATAGACCTTGCGGCGGATTACCTAGTTGACTAGATCACTCAAGGTATATATATATATAGTATTTTATAAACAGAAATACACGTATCCCTATAGGGAGTTTATACATGAGAGTGAATATCCACCCACCCACCAACCCACACCCACCAACCCACGCTCGCACACACACACACATACACACACATACACACACGTACACACACGTACAAACGCGTATTAAGTGTGCTAATTATAGAATATATCAGCGGTGTATCGCGGCTAAACATTACCGTATTCCGGCATTATATTGTATTACTAGTACTAATTGCTCCCGCGGGGTGACGTTATCTAATCTCGGCGAAGTAATTAAATTATGATAACATTATCTGCATAAATATATAAATATATATATATATATATGTATTTGTATATATCTATGGATATCTACAGACACGTATATACGGGCGCGGTGTATGCTCATATATTGTTATATTGTATTATTTGTATCGCGTGTAACATTCCTTATATCACGTGTTACATTCCTTATATCACGTGTCACATTCGTATCGCCAGTGATCACGTGGTATCTACCTTGGACAAGTACGCACACGGGGAGTAGTGTACAGTGCGTGTAGTGTAGCGTATAGCTATGCGTATACAACTGGTGTTATTGTTAACAGTATACTGTTAGTATTATAGTAATATCGATAGTATATTATATATATATATATATATATATATATGTAGTAAGGCCGGAATGCCTCTTTGTCGTTTTGTATTAAACAAAACGTGAATTGCTTTAACAACTTTATTAAACCAAAAACCTAAAGAAATAGTAATAATAATAATACATGTAGTTTACATTAATGACATGAACCTTACCGTGTATATGTGGTTCGAATAATGCAGTACATATAGCGTATACAATTTGAATGTTACAATTAGAATATAACTATACCTATACGTTACTATCAGAATATCAACTGAATGATGTCGCTGCACTAAACATTCTATGTTATAGGTGCACGACGCTAATTGGTTGATTCTACGTGACGCACTGATGCGTGATACGCCACGCTATATCGACAGATTAGTGCATTGTATGCATATTCGCTGGGTCTTATATATTGCGTAATATCACTATATAACATCCACCCAACCCCTGAAGAAAAATGTGCCCTCAAATTTTCAAACATTACCAACAACTAACTTTATATTTTCCCTATTCTCTACTCTAGTATTATCACCATATATAATCTTATATGCCGATGTCCCCTTTACCCTTCCTTCAACTTTCCACAATTCATCTCCCCAATAATTTTCTAGTTTCCTTCTCCCTAATACTCTATTTTTTATACGTACTACACTACCTTCCTCTAGTATATCCTCCCTTTCAATATATAATTTCCTATTTTCCTCTTCCACTACCTTAGCATCCATAATCTTTTTATTCATTTTCAATACCCTATTTTTTGTATCTACAAGCCATTCTCCTTCCAATTTATTTGCCATACCACTTAACTTCCTATCTATCGGTAACCTCTCTTCTCGTCCAAACATCAACTGAAATGGGGAATAGCCAGTCGTCGTATGTTTCGTTATATTATAATAGTAAACTACCCTTTGCAAATGTTTTGGCCATTTTCTTTTTTCTTCTACACTGAGTACTCTTAGCAGACTTATTATCGTCCTATTCATCCTCTCACATTGCCCATTACCCTTGGGGTGATATGGACTCGATCTACTTTGTTTTATACCAAATAAATTACAAACTTCCTTCACCAAACCTGCCTGGAAATTACGTCCTTGATCGGTATGTATTCGTTCTGGTATTCCATAATCATATACCCATTCATTTAATAAAATCTTTGCTACGGTTTCAGCACTCTGATCTCGTGTTGGAACTGCTCTTACAAACTTGGTATATGCATCAGTCATTACTAATACATTTTCTCGATTATCTGTAGATTTATCTAAAGTTACGAAATCTAAAAATAGAAGTTCTAATGGTCTACTAGCCCCTAGACTACCTAATCTTATTATCGGTTTTCTTACTATTCCCTTGGACCTACTACATACCTCGCATTCATTGACATACTTTCTTACATCTTCATATTTACCTTTCCAGGTATACCAAAGATTAACCCTCGCCATGGATCTCTCAATTCCCTGATGTCCATTATCATCATGTATCCCTTCTAATACTTCCTTAATCAATGACCTCGGTAAAACTAAAATGTTATCTCCCTCCTTACTATTCTTATATAATATTCCACCCTCTAACTTATATCTCTCTACTTTCTCCCCTTTCTCTAATAACTCTATAATACTTAGTAACCCGCTTTCCTGCATCTGTTTCTCCCTTAATGACTCTCTATCCATTTGACTTATTATTTCAATTTCATTCACAACCCCATCTCCTCCTACCTCTACATGTCTCACATCCAAATCTTCCTCATACATATTATTACTATCCTCTACCTCTGAATTACTATCCTGTTTTCTTGATAAGGCATCTGCTACAATATTTTGTTTTCCTGCTCTATATTTAAATGTAAGTTCAAATGGTGCTAATCTACCTATCCACCTCTGTTCTAAAGCCGAAAGATCCTTCTTATTTAATATGCAAGCAACTGCGCTATTATCAGTAATCACCTGACATTTAGATCCTAATAAGTAGTGTCTAAACTTATCTGATATAGCCCATACTACTGCTAAAAATTCCAACTTTTTAGCTGAATAATTCGCCTCATTTCTCTCTCCCTTATTCAGTGATTTACTAGCATACGCTATTACTACCCTTTTTCCATCTATTTCTTGGCTTAATACTGCCCCTAGCCCTCTATCCGATGCATCTGTCTCTACTGTAAATGGTCTATCATACTTTGCTATTCCTAATATTGGTGCACTCACTAATTTGTCCTTCAGTGCTTCCATCGCCTGGTCACATTCCTTATTCCACCCTATCAATACTTTTTTACTCCTAAACCTACTTACTCTCTTTTCACCTACACTCTTATCTATTCTATTCAACTCGTTTAGTGGAGATACAATTTTAGCAAATCCTTTGATAAACCGTCTATAATATGAACATACTCCTAAGAATGATCTTAATTCCTTTAAATTTGTAGGTTTCTCCCACTCCACTATTGCTTTAGTTTTCTCCTTAATAGTACTTATACCCTTATTCGATATATTATAACCTAAAAAAACTACTTGTTCTATACAAAATTTACACTTCTTAATATTAAGTTTTAATCCAGCGCCCTCTAGCTTACCCAATACTAGTTTTAAATGTTCTATATGCGATTCTACTGTTGGTGAGAAAACTAACACATCATCTAAATAGCATACAACTGACTCAAACATTTCATCCCTAAATAAATTACTCATCATTCTTTGAAATGTTGCAGGGGCATTTATTAGTCCAAATGGCATACGTGTAAACTCATATAATCCCCACGGGGAACTAAAAGCTGTTTTATGTTGATCTGATTTATCAACTCTAATTTGATTATATGCTGATTTAAGGTCTATACATGAAAAATATTTCGCACTACCTAATGCCTCTAATGAATCATCAATACGAGGTATTGGATACGCGTCCTTAATGGTTTTTTTATTTAGTTTTCTATAATCGACACATAATCTAATCTCTCCACTACTTTTTCTAACTATTACTAATGGACTCACAAATTCACTACTAGATTTCACTACTACCCCTTCCTCTATCCACTCATCTATCTGTTTTTTTACATCTCCAACTAATGATTTTATTATTCTCCTATACGGTTGTGCAACTGGTATTTCGTCTATCGTTCTAATCCTATGTGTTCCTACTGCTAAACCTATACTATTACCCTTTACATGAAATATACTCTTATATTCAGTTATTAATTGCTCTACTTGTTTTCTAAAAACTCCTTTTAACCCTATATATGCTACATCTAGTGAATTACTCTCTACTCTATTTACTTTCCTAATTATAATCTCCTTTAATTTTGTTTCTTTATCCCCTAACCATACATATTCAAATTTCTCCAATATATTCATTCCAATTATACATAGACTATCTATCTGAGTAACTACAAATATCACATCCTTACATTTCTTATTCCACATAAATGCGTCTACTTGTACCACTCCCATCGTTATTAATTTACTACCATTTGCTGTCCTCAAATTACTCAACCGTTTATCCTCTATCAACTTTAGACCCCACTTCCTAACTAAACTTATAGGAATTATCGATACTTGACTACCTGTATCTACGATAAAATTGCTACTTCTACCCTCTATGCTACATAATACAACTGGACACTTACTCATACAGGACATTTCAACACTATATATGCCTCCCCAGTCCCTGTTTACTGTGGAGGATACCCGTTTCCCGATCCCCTAATTCTACACCATCTTGCTGAATGGCCTACTCTCCCACAGTTATAACACCTCTGTACTCTACTCCCACTATTACTATTTTGTGCAAACCCTGCTCTATAACGCTCTACTTCTCTCCTTAGATCTAACACTTCCTGTCTTAATTTATCACTCTCACTCTCTATTCTATAACACTCCCCTGATGTGTTTACTTCTGCCCCTACTCCAATTCTATTCACAAACTTATGTGCCTCTACTCTTAACTCTGTAAACCCAGCATCCTTACTAGAATTTGATAAAAGGTGATATCTTACCTTTTCATCTATTAAATTACTTCTAAATACTTCTGCCATTAAATCCTTCCACCCATCTACTTCCTTAACCCTCATTCCCAATCTAAACAACTCATCCGAAAATTCCATTATACATTCTCCTACCCTCTGTTTCCTCCCTACTAACTCCCTTAATCTTTCCCCTTTAGACCCACACGACCCATCCCTATCTCTCAGTACTTTAAATATTTTGTCTATACACGTGACAACCTCTATTTGTGAGCATAATTCTAGTTTTGCCCCCCCTTGTATATGGTATAGTATATACCCGGCTGCCTCATCTCCTTTCATACCTCTTAGCCTAACGCACTCTTCCGCCCTCATAATCCACCCCTCTACATCACTCTCATCTATATAATTATCCAACTTAACATAATTAGTATCTCGTTTGGGAGGTCTACCCAAGGGTTTGGTGGATTCCTCAGTCATGATAAGAAAAAAATATTTATAATTAAATTAAAGATAAAAAAATGTAGCCCAGCAAATAATATAATACAACGCACTAACCCGTTCGACGTCTTCAATTTCTCAATCCAGTCGACAGCTCCAGTCGTTCGACACGTGGCCTTTTCTTCTGCTTCCGGGTACCGAGTGTACTTCCTGGTTTCACAGCCCTCCGTTGGCGAATATACACGGTTAATTGGAGTTTAAAAGCAGGATACCGCTGTCACCAATGTAGTAAGGCCGGAATGCCTCTTTGTCGTTTTGTATTAAACAAAACGTGAATTGCTTTAACAACTTTATTAAACCAAAAACCTAAAGAAATAGTAATAATAATAATACATGTAGTTTACATTAATGACATGAACCTTACCGTGTATATGTGGTTCGAATAATGCAGTACATATAGCGTATACAATTTGAATGTTACAATTAGAATATAACTATACCTATACGTTACTATCAGAATATCAACTGAATGATGTCGCTGCACTAAACATTCTATGTTATAGGTGCACGACGCTAATTGGTTGATTCTACGTGACGCACTGATGCGTGATACGCCACGCTATATCGACAGATTAGTGCATTGTATGCATATTCGCTGGGTCTTATATATTGCGTAATATCACTATATAACATATATATGTATATATATATATGTATATATATATATGTATATGTATATGTTGTATACTGCGCTATGATATGGGATACATTCCTGTGAGATGCATATTACTAATGATTGAATGATTAGGCCGCGGTTCTTTGTGCATCTCTGTATTAGTATAGGGTTAATTATACATAATCCTTTGTTATCTAGCATTCTTAGACCGCCGTACTACTACTACTACTACTACTACTACTACTACTACTAGCGATGCGTGGCATTATTTATAGAATCAATGGCATATCCTATCACGTGATTGTAACAATTGGAATAGCGTATCACGTGATTAAATCTTACTATTCTGTTTTAATTATGTATGACGCTATGCATTTATTAATTACTAATTTTTTAGTATTTTTTCACATACTTAATACTCGGTATTTCAATACAATTGATAGTGGATATGTATATGTGTATCTATATTATATAGAATATGTATTCTTACTTTATTTTAATCATAATAATATATATATATATATATATTACTAAATGTGTGTGATGTTATGTCATGTGATCACATGTCATGTAATTGATTTAATATATTAAATAGTATTATATTTTATATATATATATATTTATATATATATTTATATATATATTTATATATATATTTATATATATATTTATATATTTATATATATTTTATATATATATATATATATATATATATATATATATATATATTATTTTTACTATTACCACTACATTAACAATGACTAACAGGATATGTAACTACTATTAATACTTCCGTATAAAATATGTATTTAAAATAAACACAAACTCATAAAAATGGTCACTTCAACTTTTGTAAGTATTTATATCTCTTTCATTTGTATTCGTTGTTTATTATATCATTTTATTACACTTCTGAGATACTATAGCCAATAGTTTTTTCTAAATAAACTATATATGACTAATACTACTACTACTACTACTACAACTACAACACATACTACTACTACTACACCTACTACTACTACTACTACTACTACTACTACTACTACTACTACTACTACAACTACTACAACTACAACAACTACTACTACTACTACTACTACTACTACTACTACCACTACCACTACCACTAGTGCACACATATATACGACACGCCCCTAACGCACGTACAAACGCCCGCAGGACATACTCGTAGCCAATAAGAGCCAGCTGTTGAAGGTCAAACGTCACCAGGACACGCAGATAGAGAACCACCTATTGGACGAGACGCAGAAGCAACTGGTCAGAGTGAGCTGGTCGACCCTCATTCACGATGGACGTTCCGTGGAACGGGGAGCCATGATCTTCCTGAAGATCTTCGAGAGGAGACCGGAAGCCAAGGAGTTGTTCTCATTCAGACATCTCGAAGGGGACGAACTGCTCAACAACTCGGCATTTAAAGCGCACAGCGTTAGGTTAGAGGTCACGTCCTGTCAATCACTGCATTATCGCTCTCTAATTAACCTCACGTATATACGTTTTAAAAACAATAATATGTTTAATTTGTCATTATTAGGTGGTACTACTATATATTATACCCTATATAGGTATTATAATATAGTTTACTATAATATATAATTCTATAGTTTTAATATTAATTGTGTCCATAATCTTAATATTAAATGTGTTCGATACTAATGATTTAGTTTCATTATTTATAATGTGTTTATTTGAGAATCCATCAGTTAGGAAGTTGTTTCTGCAATGTAGAGTATACCGTTGAATTATATACCGACGTCTATTTAAGCTTACAAAATTGAAGGAAGCCTATCAAATTGTCAAAAGCTCACATGTGAAAAGAAAGGTTAAACAATCTAACAAGTCTATCAATGATATAAATGGTAAATGTCTAACGGAAAATGGGGATATAATGAATATATGGACTATGTATTATAAGGAATTATACAATCACCCATTAAATGTAAATAATTCAGTACTAGAAATCACGAATAACTACTAAGTATTATCATTGCTTATTCTGAAAATAGAAATTGGGATAGCAGATAATACACTGAAAAAGGGAAAATCTCCAGGAAATGATAATATACCGGGAGAATTAGTTCAAGCGGGAGAAATGGTAATAGAGATCCTAACACTTATATCATATAAGTTATATGTAACAACATCTGGGTAACAGGAATATGACCAAAGATATGGACAAAATCACGTGTCATTGCCATACCAAAGAAAGGTAACCTGCAATTATGTATGAACTATAGTTCTATATATCGCACCATCAGCTTAGTAAACCATCCATGTAAAATATTGTTAAAAGTTATTTTAATTAGACTAAGACCTCAAGCAGAAGCAATTATAGCCGAATAATAGGCAGTTTTTGAGCGGGAAGAATTACAAGTAATCAGATCTTTAACTTAAGGATATTATGCGAGAAATGCAATCACCATCAACAGTATCTATATCATATATTCATTTATTTTAAGAAAGCTTTCGATCGTGTATTGCATGAAGCATCTGGGCTACTATGAAGAATTATAATATATCTCATGATATATTACTTTATATAGAGGGATTATATAAGATGTATACAAGCGCAGTATATAAACATGGAGCTATTGGTGATTGGTTCGATACAAGTGTTGGAGTATGTCAAGGATGTTTATTATCTCCCACTCTGTTTAATATATTTCTTGAACGAATATTGACAGATGCTCTGGATGGTCATATTGGCACTGTAAGTATAGGAGGCTTATTAATAACAAATCTTAGATTCGCAGACGATATCGATGGTATTACTGGAAGTAAGGAAGAACTGCGATAACTTGTGAAGAGACTGGAGAAGACATCAATTTATTATGGAATGGAAATTAATGTTGATAAAACCAAAATAATGACAAACAATCCAGTCGAAGTGATTACCAGCATTAAAGTTAACAAACAAAATAAATAGGAAGTCCAGAACTTCATATACATAGGTACCACAATAATCTAAGAAGGTTCGTGACCTGAAATAATACTAATATTTCTTTATGCATGTGAAAGTTAGACATTAAAATCAGATCTACAGCGCAGAATTTAAGCAATGTAAATTCGATGTATTAATTATACGGAGCATATTACTAATGAGGAAGTGAAGATCAGAATTAAGCTAGACATTAGCCAATACGAAGAATTGCTTTCAACTGTTAAGAAGAGACATTTAAAATAGAACATGTAACACGATCAAAAGACCTTACTAAAACTATACTACAGATTACAGTGAGAGGTGGTCGCAAACGTGGTGGTCAGCTTAACTGTGGGAGCGCATAACGTAGCAGCATGGACCGAGTTAAGTGCTTCCGAATCCTTAAGGTTGGCAGGCGACTGAAGCAGATAAAGATAAGTTGTTTCAAAATGCATGATGGCGCCCCTACAACTACCCGAGGTCGTGGGCTAGGTAATAGGTAACTGGTAATATATAGGCTATAGTGCTTCTATTGTTCCTATTGTTCCTTCCATTTCTATCTTCCACAAAAGACTTCAAAACGTTTAATATAATTATTTTCTATAACATTTATATTATTTTATTACACTTTAAAGTGAATTAGTGAATTATTTCTATTATTATTTAAGTGTCGAAATAAACTATTATAATTGTAATGGGGATATAGTATTAGTTTTATGCTTTATTAACATAATTAAAAAAAGAAGATGTTTTACCTGATGTTAAAATACATTGTTCATTATCCAAATTGACCGAATGAAATAATAATTCCGAGAATTTCTTTTGACATTCAGGCCATTGTTTATGTGTAGACTGGTCTTTAACATTTTTATATAACTTCCGGCATTTATACAGAATAATTTTGATATTTAAGGGATATTTAGGTATAAATCCTATAAATACTTTTTTTGTAATAGGGGTATGTTTACTACAAATATCAATTACAATGCTTATTAATGTATTAATGGCTACATCACAGTTTATACAGTTAGAAAGGATATTTTTCCAATCAAGATTAATTAATTCAAATTTAATATTAAAGAAATTAGCTTTATTAAAATTAAGTGAAGGGACACTAGTAATTTTATTATTTATAAATGATTGAGATTCAGGATATTACAGATAATTGATAAATTATCACTTGTATGCTTATCATATTCTAATGGGTTAGTATAATCTATGGAAGACAATAAATTGTTATTATTAGCTAAAATTAAATCGAGCATGTTGCCAGATCTAGTATTAAAATGAACAAATTGTAATAATGCTGGCCCTTGAATTGTTTTATAGAAAGCTTCTTCGTATTGAGTAGTAGTACTCCCGGATAACCAATGTATACCCGGTAAGTTAAAACTACTACTCCCACAGGTTCATGCACGCGGTGGAGAACACAGTCAGGGACCTAGACGCCATAGAGCTGATAGTGGAGCCCACCCTACACGAGTTGGGCAGGAGGCACGTCTACATCCTATCCAAGTTAGTGACGTGCGCATCGTACACACGCGCGTACACGCATGCGCCTGCGCGTTGTTAAAGGTGCGCGTGTGTGTCGTGTAGCAGGTAATGTAGTGCTAGGTTTACTGTTGTACTGAACGAGATCCTTAGTATATTGCATCACTAAGAAGTCGTCAATTATATTGTTACATTTATAAATTATAAACTGTATGTATATATAAATATGTATATCTTTGGATGGTAAATATAGTAATTATAATAATATTTTCGTTTCCTTTAATAATTAATTTCATATTTAATTAAACATGGCAATACTCCGTGACTGAATATGTTATCTTACATTTAGAGTAATCAATATGTGCTACACATTCCGATGTACACTGTGTACATTGTACACTGTACACTACTGTACAATGTACAGGGTATAATGTACAATGTACAATGTATAATGAACATTTACCCTCTATAAGTATATACTAACTATTATAGTATGTTCTAGTATACTACTGCATTATGTCCTTGTCCATGTCCGTGTGTCTATTGAACAGACGATGACTTTGAAAGTAAACTAAGAAATACGCATATTTTTAATATGATGAAAATATTCAAATATGTATATATATATATATATATATATATATATATATATATATATATATATATATTAGTGTTGTCACATTTTATATAAAAACAAATAAGTATCAGTATCATTTGATAGCGTTGTCAATATTGTATCATATTATTTGATAACAGGAAGATGAAATAATATTCATAATAAGTAAAACATATTACTGTGCAATACAGAAGTTCCTCAGTATCTTGATTTACCTGTACCTCCTTACTAAGGAGCCCTTACTAAGGAGTCCTTAGTTCCTACTTATTCGATGAGATAATCTAATTTATACATTTTAATATTTACAATATGCATATTCTCAAATCCTTCGACATATTATCTGACTACTTTATTTGTCCATTTATTGTAGTTTTGTTACAAATACAGTAATAAAATATATCTCATAGTATCTTACAATAGAGGTATCTGTACTAAATCTATCAAATAATATTAATATCAGTATTGTATAATTATCATTATAATATAAATGATTATATGTTGATTTATAGTATATATATATATATATATATATATATATATATATATATATATATATATATACATATAAACTAATAACAAACCCAAAGGTCAACAATAATCAAATATATGTTCCCAAGATATTGGAAACTACTGTAAAATATTAGAAAAATAATCAATAACATAAATCCGAAGTAGTCTGAGTTTAATATTCAAAGTGCGAAATAGTCCGAGTTTAATATGTAAAGTGCGATCCGGGTCCGATATATCATAACGGATACTTCAGTGTATACATGTATCAGTCTGGTATCAGTGACCTTAAGTCCGAAACCGGGTCCAAAGTCCGAGTCCGAATGACAAGTATAATATATATTATTATCAGATTTAGGTTTACACCCGGGTTTTTATTTAAGCTAAAGCTTATCAAGACAATTACCCTTAATTTTAAAGCAAGTCCAAATAAACTATATAAATAAAATATAATAAAATATGAATCGACTTCCTGTTTATTTTTACTTTTACTTTTAATCCCGTGACGCATGCATCGTAGGGGGGAATCATGTTGCTTGCAACAATAACAACTTTTCTCCATCTGTCTCTATCCCTCGTCTTCTCCAACAGTTCATCTAACGACTTGTTTGTCCACAGAGTGATGTTTGACATCCAGTCTTTCTTTGGGCGACCTCTGCTTCTTGCACCTTCAACTTTTCCTTGCATGATAGTGTTTGCCAAACTATTATGGCGACATATGTGCCCATAGTATGACATTTTCCTTCTTTTGATGGTTGTCAGCAGAGGTTCGGATTTGAGAGCCTACCAATTTTATTATTGTCTCATTTACATATTGATTAGTTTTCATATGTCGATAATTGATTTCAAGAGGTCTTCTATGATCTTTGTTTTCGAATGCTAAGATCCTCTTTTCTTCATCTGACATTAACGTCCAGGTTTCACAACCGTATAGTAGTATAGATAGAACTAGCGATCTGTATAAATTGAATTTTATTTTAAAGCCGATATTTTTACTGGTGCGTATAATGTTTAATCTTATCATTGCAGATGTAGCAGTAGCTATGCGAATTCGTAATTTATTACCTGACGCTCCATCCGATTTTAGGGTCGCTCCTAGATATTTGAAGATTTTTACATCTTCGAGTAGTATTCCATCCATGTAGATTTTAGCGCACTTATCATTATTCTTTGAATTTACCATCGTTTTGCTCTTCTCTTGGCTTATTTCCATGCCGTGGGCTTTTGAAGATTCGACTTGTCGAATTGTCAGGTCTTGTAATTCGGTATTGCTTCCTGTTTACATAAATACAATACAATGAATAAATTAGAAAAATAATATAAATTGTTTGATCTTGCCATAAAATTATGAAATCATCATTTAATTATTTATAAATGTATAACTAAAATAAATAATAAGTACCATAAAAGAATTACTTAAATGAAAATATAGATAAAATAGTTTAAATAAAATAAAAAAGAATAAAACAGAAAAAAAGGGTATTCCGAAAGGTTGTAAAAAAAACTTTATATACAATGTGTTATTTATATATTTTTTTTATTCATTTTTTTTAAAGAACAATTTATAATGTAAGCATACAATTTTTTTTTAAACTAAAATGTTAATTTTTATATAAATGGCAATAAGAAGAATAATATATATATATATATATATATATATATATTATTCCTGAAAACATGGTGATATATAAAAACATATATATATATATATATATATATATATATATATATATGTGTGTGTGTATACAAGCATATAGTAGATAATTATAAGAACACGAAAAGTGACCCTAACCATTATAAGTGATATATTCTGCATAATGTATCAATCCTATATAAGTGTACAATAAATGTACTATACAAAACATATGTATATAGTATTTTCTATATTTTTGGTATATCATCATATATGATGTATATATATATATACATATTTATGTATATAATAATTTATAAAGAGACACTAATGGGCTCAAGGGTCAAGGAGATCTAAAAGGTAGTAAAAAAGTTATGAGGTACGAGTTTCTAAATTTAGAAACTAATATCTTATAATTTTTTACTACCTTTTTAAAGCTTCAAAACTTAGCTTTTACTTATATTTTCAAGGTAATAAATAAGAATTGTACTCCCCTCTATCACTATTATAGCACGCATACATAGTGTATATAGTGTATTATACACTAATCTGTACACGATAACATATAGTAACTTTGCAATAGCTAGTGATACTAAAATGTTTACATTAAAATATAAATGATAATATGATGTGTAATACATGAGAAAGTGTAGGTACTAGTGATGTAAATGATGATCAAATCTAGAGAATCGATGTAATCTAAGTCCTAAAGTATCTACTCAGTTCGGGTTCGTTTGGCTAGATTCTCGGCTCGGATTCGTTTTTTTTCCGAAAATAAAATTCTCAGCTCGGCATCATTTACATCACTTTTGTAAACCCATATTTAATATTATATTTATGAAGTTAAAATTAACATTAATACTGAACACCATGTTTTCAGGAATAATACTAATATATATATATGTGTGTGTGTGTGTTTATAGTTATCATTTTAAAGATAACGAATTAATTAATAATGTTTAATCATTAAGCTAAATTAGTTAGAGAAACAGATGCGACATATAATGGCTTATAAGCCATTCAAATAAAGAATGTATATTTTTCTACTTTGTATAAATACACCGAATATTATACAGCTTATGAGTAATATATTCTCTTACGGGATCGTATAGTATATAATGGCTTATTGATATATAAGTGTCAGTATCAGACCTTTATATATATATAGTTAATGTAGCTACACAACCACATAAAGAGTTAACTATAGGTATAGGTATATGTATAGGTTTAGGTATATGAAAGTATTGTACTGATGGTACCACTAAACATTGCACAAATGATGGCGTATCACTGTAGACAATAATGTCTACCTTTGCACTGGATGATCATCTATAGATCATACTAGATCATTAGAGTATACTCTGAATACTAATATTTAAATTAATTATCTATTTTTTATCTGAATACAAATATAGATTATTTTAATTAATCGACCTAGTTACTTAATGTATACACACACCCATAAAATATAGTAATATATATATATATATATATATATATATGTGTGTGTGTGTGGGTGTGTGGGTGTGTGAGTGTGTGGGTGTGTGTATGTGTGTGGGTGTGTGGGTATGTATTTTATTCAATACGATATCGACGTAACGAGTCACGTGGTACATTATAAACATTCGCCTAAAGCTGAACCGCTTACTGAATACTTACCGAATATTCGCTGATAATAATCGCGCTTTTTCAAAATCAAATACGCCACATGTTTGGGAATATTCTCAATCGCGTTCTATCCGAGCGAATACTCGTGAGTTAGGCCGCCCCGGGTTAAGAGTGTGCGCGCCGCTCACTGCGTTGAATCACCGCACTACACGCACACTCGCACACGCACATCCTAGAAACACGCACAGTGTGTTACACACCCACGCACACCCACGTACAATTTACGCACGTACGACGCACGCATATACGCACGCATATGCGTACGTCATACGTATATACGCGTATATATATGTCGTACACTATGTATATTACATGAGCGAGCGCGCGCGCGTGTGTGCGTATGTGACCGGTGCCTCGAGCTCCGTACTGTCGACTAACACCTCCCTAATAGACAATGACTTATCGAATAATAATGACAACAATGCACGCGTGTGTTTGCCGCGTATGACAATGTAAGACGACGATGATGACGATATCGTCTGCTGCTTAAGTCATCTAATAGTCGCGCGTAATATCCTCCAATGTATACTACCCACGAAGTGATGCTTTTAGCCATCATCACACGAGTACGTAGGGTCGTATGTACACGTACATATTTGTATATATATATATATATATATATATATATATATATATATAGTTATATAATTAACACGTGATTTTGTAGTGGTGAATCCATGGCTTCGCCCGCTATTTACTACGGACATATAAGTATCTATATAGCTTACTATTACCTTATACGGTAATATATACGTATAGGGTATCTGTAGGTGTATACATGTGTACATATATCATATATAACTGTCTATGTCAGTTGAATCATTGCATTATAAAGGGGTATCCCACTACAAGATTTTCCGGCAACTTGCCGGAAATATTGTAACTTTAAAACCATTTTCTATCGAGTTGTAATAGGATACCCCCTATAAAGTAATTATATTTCAGTCAAGTTGCCGAAAAGTTAGGGGGTTTCCCAATAAAACTGTAGTTAACTAGATAGAAAATCTTTTTATAGTTAAAATATTTCCTTTATGTTGCCGAAAATACTTGTAGTGGGTTAACCCCTTAAGGAATCGTACAGGCGGGCAGTAGGTCACGGGTTCGAGCCCCGTCTGAATAATTCCGTTAGAATAAGACTGTTATAGTATGTCTTAAATAACATTTAGAAGTGATCTTATATAATTGTGTATAAATAAGTGATCGGCTGTCGTTAAAACCCTGCGTTAAAACCACGGATGCCTTAACATGAGAGCGGCTTCGAAGGTACATTAGAGCCATGTGGTTATAAGTGAAAACTTCATATACGTTCCTAGATGGAATTAAAGGACTCCACCAAAATAACAATAACAATAATAATTACAATAACAATATATGTGCATATATAGGTGTATAATATACACTGTATATGTACCTAAACATACTGAATGACCGGAAGTAGAAAGCCACTAATGTTCATTAGAAGTAAACATCTTCCTATAGCTACGAGTGTAATTATCATTACAATATAAAATAAAAAACATTAGTTAATTATGATTATTAGTATTATAATAATGATTAACCTAAACTATAGATACAACAGTGTAGGTACAGTTTCTACGCGCGTACGCACGCGTCAACGTCGATGACTCATCGACCGTATTCTCCATCACTATACTACACCACATACACTGTTAAAAATGAGGGTACAGCGAGTGCCTTTTTAGGGTGTAAGTAGTGTCCCCATAGACGTACCCTGATTAGGGTACAATTTGAATAAATATGATCAGTACCCTAAAAATAAACAAACTGTACCCTAAATAATATTGGCTGGTTGTACCCTAATTATATGATACCGTGTACCCTAATGCAATTGTATGATATATAACGTAATTGAATTGCATGATATGTAAATTTAATAGTCATGTACATTAATATTTAACATAACTGTACCCTAATAAATATATATATATATATATTGTACCCTAGTGAGTTTAAAAGTCGTGTACCCTATTTAAGGTACATGGCAAATGTTGGTGATATTTTAACGATCTGTACCCTATAAATTGAATTCGCTGTACCCCAATGTTTAACATTGTATCTATAAATAGATTCGAGGACTACGAAGACGACTTCCTGCACGCGATCCTCGCTACATTCCAGTCGGAACTGAAGACTCTATTCACGGACGACGTCAAGGAATCTTGGAGACTTCTCTTTTCGTATATCTACAAACAGATGCTGTACGGATACACGCAATGATTCCAACCCACTCGCATTACTACCACTACTGATACTCCACTACTACTACTGCCACCTTTACTGATACCGTCATTACTACTACTGCCACCTATACTACTGTCACTGTATTACAAATCAATTATTCACTGTATACACTAATATCGGAGACGTGTCTTTGCTTATAATATGTTTTTTATATTATATATATATATATATATAATATGTATTATATATATATTATAACATACCGAATATATCTTATATAGATATATAATTTGATTTACATAACAAATTCATTATTATAAAAAAATTATTAAATTATATTATTTATTATTTTTATATATTCCTACTTATCCTATATCCTATTTATAATTTTAACTTGTTATGCTGGTTACATAAAAAATGGACACAATAATGTTACCAATTGACCTTCATCACGACCTTAATATCTCCTCAGAATTATTATACTTTGTTTGTTATTTATATTATGATATTACTACTACTACTACTACTACTACTACTACTACTACTACTACTACTACTACTACTACTACTACTACTACTACTACTACTACTACTACTACTACTACTACTACTACTACTACTACTACTACTACTACTACTACTACTACTACTACTACTACTACTGCTACTGCTACTACTACTACTACTACTACTACTACTACTACTACTACTACTACTACTACTACTACTACTACTACGTAGTAAACCTGTAAACCAATGGTTTATACACTTCTTATACTTGGTATAGTAGACAGACGTGTTGATCGATGGATACATTAATTTGAATTGCCGAAAACAATATTATAAAGATATGTTTTCAGCAATTTTTTAAAAACTGCAGTAGATGTGGTTGATCTTATTTTTTGAGGGAGGGAATTCCAAATAGTAGGGGCCGAGATATAAAAACTTCTTCTATTAGTAGTAGTCATATTTAACGATAAAGGGACAACTAACATATCAAGATAAGCTTTCCTAGTGTTTATTTTATTTATACGTTTTGTTATGAGTGAGCAGATATAATCAGGGTAGTTATTATGGTAAGCATTATGAATAATAAGAGATATTTTATAGATGATGCGAGATTTTATTGGAAGCCAGTGAAGTGATGCTGTAAGAGGTGAAATGTGTGTTCTAGAAAATTTCGGAATATTATAGATAACACGCACTGTGTTATTGAAAAGAACCTGCAGGCTATTAGTTGAATGTTGTTGGATATTATTAAGTAGTACATTGCAATAATCAAATCGCGAGAGAATTAATGCAGTAGCTAGTGTAATGGCAGTATCAGTATTAATAAAAGGGCGGATGAGTCTGATTGTATAGAGAGTATAGTTAACTGAACGAGCAATAGAACGGATATGTTGAGTGGGTGAAAGAGTTTCATCAATTATGAAACCGAGATTACGTATGTTTTTAGAGAAAGGTATAGAGTGATTAGAAACGATAACAGGTGGAGTTGGATATGCTAATGATAGACTGTTAGGTGAAGAGATTTTGATGGTCTCAGTTTTGGTGAAATTTAGCGAGAGAGAGTTGTTGGTTAACCAAGTTGAAATATCATTAATACAGTTGGTTAGTAGCAAAGGATTGGAAATATGGGAAGAGATATTAGTGTATATTTGTAAATCATCAGCGTATGCATGGAATTTGATAGATACTACCCATTGGGTAGGATCTGAATATTTTGAATAATGGTAAGATGTATATGTTAAAAAGTATGGGGCCAAGGACAGATCCCTGTGGAACACCGTGAGTGAGAAGTCGAGGGGTAGAGGAATGATTGTCTATTTTGATATAATGATGTCGATTTGTGAGGTATGATGTAAACCATGTGAGGGGGTGCCTGTTATACCGATGGAAGTTAATCGCGATATCATAATGTTGTGGTCAAGGGTATCAAATGCAGAAGAAAGGTCAAGTAGTGTTAGAATAGAACCATCCTTGTGCGATGATGACAAATGAAGATCACTAAGTATATATGTTAGGGCGGTCTCAGTTGACTTGTGAGCAGTATAGGCACTTTGGAATTTGTTAAGGATGTTATATTGGGAGAGATATGAAGTGAGCTGAGATGCAACAACACGTTCAAGTATCTTGGATATAATTGTAAGGTTAGAAATCGGTCGATAATTATTAAGTGATGAGAAATCTAAGTTTTGTTTTTTGAGGATGGATCTTATCATGGCAATTTTCATAGAATCAGGGACTATTACTGATTGTAGAGATTCATTAATGATCCGAGTGATGTGGTTACTGAGTTTAGGAGCGAGCAAAATAAGTAGTTGAATGGGAATAGGATCAAGGGAACTGGCGCATTTAGTTGAAGTAATTAGCTTTAGAATATATGTAGGTGAGGGATAAATAAATGTATTGAATCTATTGGCGGGAATGTCAGGTTGGTTAACAGGGGAGACACATAATGTAGAGATAATATTCATAAGTTTGGAGTGGAAGAATTCATCAAATTTAGTGACAAGAATAGATGATTTATCATATGGGAATGATTTAGTTTTGGTGCGGTTTAACAACATATCTGTTATCTTATAAATTGCCCTGTAGTCATTTTTAGCAAGGCTAATAGCATTGGTATAATATATTTTCTTCGTGGACGTAATAAGATATCGATATGATTTTCGCTTAAGTATGAAAATATCATAGAGTCTAGTATCACTTGTGTTCTTTCTCCAGTGTTTTTCGGAAAGTCTAAGAGAGCGTTTAGAAGATGATAGTTCATTTGTATACCAAGGGTAGTGAGGTTTGCTGGAAACAAATTTGGTTTTTATTGGGGCAAGTGAATTAAAGGTAGTGCAGAGAGCTGAGTTAAATGCATCAATCGAGGGCTTATGAAGGTTATTTGAATACAATGACTCAAATTTATCAAAAAATATGGAATGATCTAGTTTCTTAAGCTGACGGATATGAATGGTCTTAGTGGAAGTAGGAGGTTTGTGGCAATTAATGTTGAATAAGATCAAATAATGATTAGAGATAAGATTGGAGATCGAAAGGTTAGATACCAAATGTGTATCGTTATGGGAAATAACTAAATCAAGGATGTTGCCGGTGATATGGGTAGAGTGATTAATATGTTGATGGAAGTTAGCAGATTTAATAATATTATGTAATATAAGCGAGTATGAATTAGTTTTATTAAACGGTATATTATAATCACCAATAAAGATTGTGGAAGGTGTAGAGTTAGTTATGAGGATTTGAAACTCATCAAGGAAGAGAGTAATGGATTGCGCTGGTGGTCTGTATGTCAATATGGCTGTAAAAGGTATTGTATATTGTGTATGAAAAGAAAAGGAAGCTGATTCGGAGTGATTGAGGGACAGGTCAGTAAGTGAAGTAAGTTTCAAATGAGGTTTGAATAGTATACCAATACCCCCACCAAAGTGAACTGAGGGTCGAGGTATATGTCTAAAGTATAGTAAGCCAGAAGTTAATAAACCAATGAGGGGTATGTCATCTAATTTCAGCCATGTTTCTGTAATAAATAGAATGTCTAGATTTTTATCATTGAAAAACTCAACAACAAAGTGACACTTATTTCTAATGGATGAGGCATTTATAAGGGCGGCTTTAATCAATGGAGAGGGTTTAGTTTGTGTATGTTCAGTAGTGTTTGTAACAGTTGTAGGAGTAGTATTGGTAGTGATGGCAGTATTAGGAGTAGTAGTTGGAATGGTTGAGTTAGACATATTATATTCGGGTATTAATGTGGTAGGTATGATTGCTAATATTGATCGTTGATGGTTAAGTGTGTGTTGGGTAGATGTGGAGTTAACGAGTGGTGGGGGTTTTACTTTATTAATGGGATTGGTGAAGGTAGGGGATATTGTTCTGAGGTGGTTGTCATGGGTGATTATATGTCATTGTTTGGGTTGACCATTGACTAAGTCAATTTTATTGGTAGTGTACTTGGTCTGTAAATAAGCTTCATACGAAGTCTTCCATTTATTGTAATCAGTATGTTTAATAAGTGTGGGATCGCTGTACCAATCAATTTTAGAGTGTTTTGTATTACGTAGCTCGAAAGTACTATTAAAATTATTATAGGTGCACCTAGTGCCAGTTGGTGTTAAACTTTCTTTTATGGCATGATATATAACTCTACCTCTGAATATTTCATTGCCTGAGCGTTGTTCTCGTATATAAAGATGGGAGAATCGGGGGTCTTGTTTAATATGGTTCACATTGGAATGAAATGTGTATAGAGAGTTAGGTGAGTTGAAGTATATTACACATATTGAGTTTATAAATTTGTATGAGTATTTTGTAGTAGTAGTAGTAGTAGTAGTAGTAGTAGTAGTAGTAGTAGTAGTAGTAGTAGTAGTAGTAGTAGTAGTAGTAGTAGTAGTAGTAGTAGTAGTAGTAGTAGTAGTAGTAGTAGTAGTAGTAGTAGTAGTAGTAGTAGTAGTAGTAGTAGTAGTAGTAGTAGTAGTAGTAGTAGTAGTAGTAGTAGTAGTAGTAGTAGTAGTAGTAGTAGTAGTAGTAGTAGTAGTAGTAGTAGTAGTAGTAGTAGTAGTAGTAGTAGTAGTAGTAGTAGTAGTAGTAGTAGTAGTAGTAGTAGTAGTAGTAGTAGTAGTAGTAGTAGTAGTAGTAGTAGTAGTAGTAGTAGTAGTAGTAGTAGTAGTAGTAGTAGTAGTAGTAGTAGTAGTAGTAGTAGTAGTAGTAGTAGTAGTAGTAGTAGTAGTAGTAGTAGTAGTAGTAGTAGTAGTAGTAGTAGTAGTAGTAGTAGTAGTAGTAGTAGTAGTAGTAGTAGTAGTAGTAGTAGTAGTAGTAGTAGTAGTAGTAGTAGTAGTAGTAGTAGTAGTAGTAGTAGTAGTAGTAGTAGTAGTAGTAGTAGTAGTAGTAGTAGTAGTAGTAGTAGTAGTAGTAATAGTAGTAGTAGTAGTAGTAGTAGTAGTAGTAGTAGTAGTAGTAGTAGTAGTAGTAGTAGTAGTAGTAGTAGTAGTAGTAGTAGTAGTAGTAGTAGTAGTAGTAGTAGTAGTAGTAGTAGTAGTAGTAGTGGTAGTGATATTTCATATTTTATATAAATAGAATAATATACTTTATAATCTTCATAATGGATATAATATATAAATACCATATCCACATATAGTAATTAATATATATATATATATATATATATATATATATATATATATGTATTTTAAATGAAAAACAAATACTTAATTTAATGAGAATAATTTTATAAATAATATAATTTTATGATATATATATAAAGAGCTATATACACTAAATACATTATTACTTATATATATATATATATATATATATATATATATACATATATATTCTCAAGTACTACTGTATATAAATACAGTTAACCTATAGGTAGAGAATACAAAACAGAAACATTAATTATGTATTATTATGCATACTTCCACATACTGTCGGGACCATTAAAATATGTCTTAACATAATTTTCAGAAATGACCTTATATAAGTGTGTACAAAAAGTGAACTGATCTCATTATAACCATGGATGCCTATTAGTTTATATTCACCAAATGAAAAAGCATTACATTATATAAATTATGTGCGATTTAAGATGCGTGGGATTCACAGAGTAAACATGAGAGAAGCTTCGAAGAAACATTAGAGCCATTTGGTTATAAGTGAATACTTCATAAGAGTTACTGGATAATATGAAAGGTCTCCGCCAAATAAAATAACAATAACAATACTTCTTAATTATTAATATAATTCTCTTTGATGCCACTTATCATCTTCGCTTGTTTACTATAATGTGGTATATTATATATTCCAGCACTATAGTGTATACTATACTTAGAGATGATAAATATATATATGTATATATCCTAAAGATTGTATACATTTATATTATATATTGTGTACTTATTTATATATTTATATATATATATATATAAATAATTATAACCTAATATAACATAAACAGTTATGTTATCGTGCATGTAAAACTATATGAGTACGTGTACATATACACATATATTACATCATGAATGTGTGATGTTATATATTAATATTATATATATATATTAATATTATGCATGTAAATTACATTATTTATGATAAGGTTAACATTTGAATACGGCGTGAAGGACATAAGAACAGGACACGAGATGATCGTATATTATTAAAAGCGTTATTAGATTTGTGACTTTGCATATTTTACATTATCTTCTACGCGGTTTCACCAACTATAGTTGTATCAACAAATATACGTATAATTTACTGCTTATATAAGGTATAACTAAATATATATTTATGTATATATATATATATATATATATATTTATATATATGTACATATTTAATATAAATTATATTTAGTTATATTTAGTTATATATATATATATATCTATATATATAGTGACTTACTTTTGAAATAAATAAAAAGTAGAAATAAATACACGAAATAGAATTAAAATATAATAAATATATAGGGGAGGGAAGGGGCTAGTATCCGAGGACGGAGTAGTGGCCGTTTTAATTAACGCTTAAATGGTGCTTAATGGGATAAAAAGTTATATATACAATATTTAGATAATCAAAATATCTATAATATATAGTAACATTTTTTTTTTAATAATTAATTAATTACTCTAATTTATTACATAATCATTTTTTGTAAAATGTTGAGAAAAATATGATTATATATATGTATGCTTATTTATGTGTAAGAGTATGTGCATATATAATTAAATCATTGAATCAAATAAGGTGTGTATGCATCATAAATATAATTATTTAATATTACATAATTAACAAAATATAAATCGAATACATTACGAGACACCTATCGTATTTTCTGGTACTAGCGGCCACTACTACGACCTTGCCTTATTTTAGTGCTTTTTGTAATGCCTAATCAACATTTATATTAAAAGGTTAAACACTTTATATATAAAAGTGAAATCACAGTATTCTAGAACTATATGATTTCTAGTTAATTCGAAAAAATAAGAGTCTACAATTCAGTATTTATCGATATATTAGAAATCTTCTGAGGCATATTAATTATCGGCCACTACTCCCTTCCCTCCCCTACGTATTATAGTATTGAATAATACGTGCCTATATCATATACGTGCATATATGGGCTGGGGATACTTAGCGGCAATAATCGGAACCAATCAACAATTACGAGAATTATCATTCCGGGATTGTTGAGCCGATATAGTTGGTCGGTCATGTAGGTCAAGGGTTGGATAGTCCCAGTCGTGTGTAACTCGGTGATGTCACCTGGCGTCTAATTAGAAACAAAAGTCTGACCGTTCTCGCCGAATTCTATATATAAATAGGGAGGGATAATAAATATAGATAGACAGATAGATAGATAGATCAAAAGTTTATTGAATTACTGTTTATATATAAAAATTAAAAAAAAATAACATATATAAATAAAATATATAAATGTGATAACAGTAGAAGACAAAACGACACGATATAAAAAACATGAAATAAACGGAGAAGTAAAATAAAAATAAAATATTGGATTATACGAGCTGTTGATATACCATATCTATAGATAACATTTAAAGGATTAAGAATATGGAAATAAATGATATGAGTTAACCGCGTGACCGTCGCTAATGTATACAAAATACCTATAGATATAATAGTATATTATTATATAGAAAATCTGGTTCAAAACTAAGTATTTATTGATTTATTTGTTTAAAGACTTCATAAATGAAAATCATTTTTCGACGTCATAACAATAATAATAATAATAATAATATAATAATAATATAACATATAAACGAAGATTACAATAATCGCAAAATATATATTCATTTCACTAAATAATGTCTAAATAGTCTACTTTTAAATTGAGATCGAGAAGTTGTCGTACGAATAATATTCGGAAGTAAATTCCATAGAGTTGGTACCGCAACAGAAAAAGCAGAGTTACCAAAACATGAATTCGTATGAGGCATAACAAGTTTCATTGCATGACAATCCCGTCTTGGTATGTTACTGGTAGCAATTGATAATAATTCAGCCAGATACTTAGGTTCACCCGTGTAGATAGCTTTATGAGCTAAACATAACAATTTGAGTTTACAAAGATCACGATATCTGAGCCAACCAAGGGTTAACATAATATGTGATATAGATATATAGTTACTACCCGTATTAGTATTTCTATTATTCTTAATTTTATATAAAACTCGAACAGCTCTCCTTTGAAATTTTTCGAATTTTATCATAATATTATCAGGGACAAAAACAAAAAGTGAATTGCAGTAGTCGAATCTACTAAAAACCAATGAATATATACGTGATTTAGTAATATCAAAGGAGAGCTTAGCACGAGCCTAATGTATATTATATATATATAAAAATTAGCAGTATGAATAACATTAAGAATGTGACTGTCATATTTCATAATAGAGTCAATTGTTATACCGAGTGTTGTGATTTTATTAGATAAAGGCAGCGTGGCAAGAAAACTATCAGTAATTTTAACATTTGAAGGTATTTTATAGAATAAAATAGTATCAGTTTTTGAGACATTTAATGAAAATGAATTACTAGTGAACCAATTTTGTATATCAGTAATACAGTTTTTAATGTTGGATTGGATTATAGCGTGATCAGTAGATAGAGGAAAGGAAGTATAAAGCTTTAAATCATCAGCATATAGATGATAATGAATGTAAGGATATTTTTAAAAAATAGAAGAAACAGGTAATATATAAATCAAGAAAAGTATTGGGCCCAGAACAGATCATTGAGGAACACCATGCATGTGTATAAATGATTTTGAAAAATTGTTATTAATCTTAATTGATGAAAAATGAGATGTTACAAAAGACATTAACCAATTGTGCACCTGTCCATGAATACCTATCTCTTTAAGCCGACATGATAAAATTGTATGATCCAGAGTGTCAAAAGCACTAGATAGATCAAGTAATACTAAGTAGCATGGAATTTTATTGTCAAACGACAGTATTATATCATTAAAAATCAAATTAAGCGCTGTTTCCGTTCCACGATTAGGAAGATAAGCACTTTGTAAAGGATCAGCTATCGAATCAGAAGTTATATAATGAACTACTTGTTTACTTACAATGCGCTCAAGAGTTTTATAAAGGGATGATAGTTGAGAAATTGGACGATAATTAGATAGAATAGAGGGATCAAGAGTAGACTTCTTAATAATTGGAGTAATATATGCTTGTTTCATACTTGGAGGAACAACTGAGGAGATAAGCGATGAGCGAAATATATTAGTAATAGGAATTATCAAGTATGAAATAGAAGATCGTAGTAATGTAAGAGGAATAGGATCTAGAGGGGATGGCGATTTAATGGACATAATTAATGTTTGGATTTCAAGAGGATTAGGAAGCGAAAAGCAGGACCAGTGAAATGGTGAAAAATATTTACATAAAGATGATTGGCAATTATTACTCATAGGAGGTAGATTATTTATGATACTTTTTGTTTTGTGTATGAAAAAACTAGAAAATGATGAGCAAAGTACAATTTCAGGTAAATCTGGAAGTTTTTTATTTTTATTCTTGCCAATTAAAGAAAAAGCTAGTTTAAAAGACTGTTTAGAGCTGATTCCAAAATCACGAAATTTATTAATAAAAAATAAAGATTTTACATTAGATAATTTCCTACGATAAATGTTACGATACATTTTAAAGGACTGTAAATCATTCAGTGATTTCGATCGAGAAAACTTCAATTGATATGATCGTAATTTCCTTTTAAGAGTTGATAATTCAAAGCCAAACCATGACTGATGAAATATCTTTCTTGTTTTAGAAATGTTAAGAGGGGCATGGAAGTTAAGGGATAACTTGAGTGAAGTATTGTGATCATCGAATGAAGGTTCGATATATAGTGAGTGTGATGTGAGATAATTTAGCCGAATAAAAGTAGATTTCATGAATTCTTTAATATTAATGCTAGATATATTTCTATAATTTCTGATAAAAGATTGATCCAAGGGAACCGGGAAAGATAAAGTGAAATTAATGGCAAAATGGTCAGATATAAGTAGACTTTGATTAGTACTAGAGATTAAAGAATAATCAGAAGGGGAGATAATTACATCGATAGTATTACCACTAGTGTGAGTGGGAAAATTAATATGCTGATGCATAGAATTACTAAATAATAGGTCATTAAACAAATTAGATTGATAAGATGTTTTATTTAATTGAATATTAATATCACCAAGAATGATACAATTGCTGATTGAGATTGAATCAAAAATAATTGAAATTTCAGATAAAAAAGTAACAAAAGATGAAGATGGAGGACGATATATGAGAATAATGTCAATAAAACTATATGTGTTGAGAAGACGATATGAGATAGCTTCACAAGATGTAAAGTTAGGTAAGATATTATTTTTAATATTAAAATGAGAATTGTAAATTATTGCAATACCACCACCCCGCGAAGTGCCTCTATTGTGGCAGATCATATTATAGCCATTAGGAACAACAAAAGCAGGAATAGTTGAGTCATTATCTGTAAGCCATGTTTCAGTTATAGCGACAATATCACATTTAGAGTCAATAATAAATTGGTTAATAAAATCACTTTTATTTCTGATGGATCTAGCATTGAATAAAGTACAATAAATATTTCTGTTATTTTTATTATCATTAACCTTAATATTCGATAGTCATAAATTGTCACTACTATTACTATTGTCACTATTGTCACTATTGTCACTATTACTATCACTAATGTCACTAATATTACTCTGTAACCCCTTACAATATGCATCAAAATATTTACTCCAGATGGAAAGCAATTTATCATCTGGTATAAATGGCTTGCATTTCCAGTCAATGCGACTAGTAGATGATTCATTAGATTGAATAATAGGACGAAGTTGATAAGTGTTAGATGATTTATTAAAAACACATCTAAGATCTGTTAGAGAAGATTTTGATGCATGGAAGTAGATACGCTTTAGTTTTAGAAGCGAAGCATCAATATATGGGCGAGTGTAGAGTGATTCATAGTTAGACGAGAGAAGCTTACTATTTGAATTAATCAGTGAGTCTGATATACAGGGCGAGAAAAGGGTGATATTTGCAAAATGCGAACGAAAAGAGAAATTAGTAATAGAATTAGGATCAATATTTAGATAGTTAAATAATGATTTAATGTATGAAATATTTCTATTAACGGGTTTTATATGTTCAATGACAATGAATGAGGTAGAATTAGATGATTGGTTTATCAAGGATGATGGAGAAGATACATGTGGCATGGATGATGACGATGATTTTGGTAGACTAGATTTAACAATATCAGAAAAGGATTTATTAGTAGATTTAATAATAGTATCTGGGAGGGATGATATAGCATTAGATAGTAAATCAACACTTGGGAGATTAGTGGTGAGCTCAGATATCTTATCACTAAGTGAATATAGTATGATCTACAATAAAGTATATACGGTATATTCTTGACTACCTATATACCTAGATAGTATATAGTAGATACCTAGATAGTTTATTATATACCTAGATAGTTTATTCATTCAGTCGATATTATATTTGCAAAGAAATGTTGAGAAACGTTCAATCTATCGTGGTACCCTGCAAGGAAGCGACGTATTTTTGTAGATCTGAATATATAGGAGAAATATGGGTAATGTGGCCACTTTTAGATAATGTTGTATAACTTTATAAATATTAGTTAAACATCGATCATGTGTTCAATATAGATATATATATATATATTATGAAATACAAAATGACTGCCGAATCATTTTGTCATTTTACCGTATCTACTTGAAATTATTAAGGTGATCACATTACCCTCCATGGAGGGTAGGGTGATCAGTCCAGCATCTTAAAAATAGGTGTTCACCCGATGCGGGTTTTAATTGTCGAATTAAGATTTTTATATTTTAATTATTTTCCTTGATTTATAAATATAATTAAGCTCCATATTTGTATTATAATATATATATATATATATATATATATATATTAGTATTGTCATTCGGACCCGGACTTCGGTCCCGGACTTCGGTCCCGGTTTCGGACATTAGATCATTTATACCGGACTGAAACAGTATCCATTATGAGATATCGGACCCGGGTCGCACTTTGAACCTTTAACTCGCACTATTTCGCAATTTGAATATTAAACTCGCACTATTTCGGACTTTGAATATTAAACTCGCACTATTTCGGACTTTGAATATTGAACTCGCACTATTTCGCACTTTGAATATTAAACTCGCACTATTTCGGACTTTGAATATTGAACTCGCACTATTTCGCACTTTGAATATTAAACTCGCACTATTTCGCACTTTGAATATTAAACTCGCACTATTTCGCACTTTGAATATTAAACTCGCACTATGTCGCACTTTGAATATTAAACTCGCACTATTTCGCACTTTGAATATTAAACTCGCACTATTTCGCACTTTGAATATTAAACTCGCACTATTTCGCACTTTGAATATTGAACTCGCACTATTTCGCACTTTGAATATTAAACTCGCACTATTTCGCACTTTGAATATTAAACTCGCACTATTTCGCACTTTGAATATTAAACTCGCACTATTTCGCACTTTGAATATTAAACTCGCACTATTTCGCACTTTGAATATTGAACTCGGATAATTTTGTATTATTTTTAATTCAAAAATAAATCGATTACCTGACGAAACTGTTGACATTCTTATCTCATTGGCGAAAAATAAATAAATAATACTTTCTTCATTTTTGTTTTATATTAATATAAATAGATTAGTATACATACGTATAAATATATGATATAGTATTATTAATTGTATTGCATAAATAATTTAATTGTAATGTTATAAGTTGTAAATGATAATAATAGGGGAAAGTAACCGAATTCGGTATTAATACGGACAGTGCCCGAATACGGACACTCTCGGTATCTCAGAAATTATAAATCCTACAAAAAAATGTTTAATGAATAATATATTCATAATTATATGAATAGTCTAGTCTAAAAAAGTATTTTTTATTTTTTAATTATTCAAAATATTGCTGATATATCCAATAAACTGATTTTTTTATTACGTTTTTAAATTTATGAAAAAAAATGTCAACTTAAAACCTTCTCAAGAATAAAAATGTATCGATATAAAATATAACACTATATTATTTATAAATAAAGCATTCTATAAATTATATATATAATTTCTATATTTGTTACCAAAATATTCAATAAGTTCTAAGCATATATCTAGAGGTCATATAAGTCCCTAATACGGACACTCTAGGTGTCTTAATACGGACACCCTATAACCAATCAGCGCGCAGCGTATCAACTATTCTGATGTTCATAAAAATCGTGTGCGTTATAATATTAATACCACTGAGACAGCTGTTAAATGATACGGATACCATATATGGTATACTTACTTTTGTTTAGAAAATGTGACAACACTAATATATATATATATATATATATATATATATATATATATAATATCATATATAATATAATATATGGTTAGGATGTAGAAGATATTTATTCAATCAACGTTTTCATATAAAGTTGCACGCAATTTTATCAATATACGAATATTTATTTCAAAATCAGATCATATATTTAATATTGTTGGCTTAAATCATCGTGAAGTGGCCACATTACCCGCCTATATGTATCATGCTATATACACTATATTGTTTACTATTATATATATATAATAATTAATATTACTCATTAAAATAAATGGAGTACACACTGCATTTTAATTAAATAGTTATTTAATATACACCTTTAATTTTAAATTTATATTATATATTAGTGATTTAATATATATTTTATTAAACTTGTATTTCAATTTTTTTAAAGTAAATCGATTTTTTTTTATTTTTTACATAATTTTTTTTATTAATATATATTTTATATTATATAATATATTTTATAATTATATTATATAAATTTAATTATATAATTTTATAATTATAATAATATATTTTATAGATATACAAATTATTTTTACTTATTTGAACAATGCTTACCAATGCGCATATTTCATATATACATTTACCTATACATTTTGTTTGATTTGACTTATAGTTTATAAGATAAGCTGGCCACATTACCCATCTTTCCCCTAAATATATTTATATATATATATATATAAGATATACTATAAGATATCTAACTAAATAACTATGATATAGAAGTAGTAACCTATACTTCTATATATGATTACATAGAATATTTAAGAAATATAAAATGTAATTAAGTAGGTTTACTAATTATAAGTTACTTTGATGTATGCATTTTATGAAAGTTTATATTTATGAATTATATATATATATATATATATATATATATATATATATATAATTATAAGTGTGTGTGTGTTTGTCGGTTTAATATATAGTTACAGCGTGATTCTCTATAAATTAGCCGTAATTATGAGGAAAAGTATCTACAACAAATTACAATTCTATAATAATTCACTCAGTATGAAATGAACTTCGAGTACTTTTAAATGAGTCTAGGAATATATGTAGACTACATAATGTAGTATACCTATTAGGCATATATTTAGATTTTAGGGTAAAATACAAAGATATGCTATTAGGTATCCAATATAGTATGTAGGAGAGATTGGGGAAACTTAATTAATAAATAAGATACATATTTTGTTAATAATTTTATCAGAAAAATGTGTAATGAACAATTACAGAATTCAGAAAAAAACTCATGTAATCACAAAAGATAATTTACCAAATTAAAAAATACGTATATATATAGATATAGTAGATACAGTACATATGTATTAGATTGAAAACTATAACTAGTTTATGTATATATCTATCAATGTTAAGAGATAAATATATATATATATATATATATATATATATATATTAAAATATATAATACATCTTGTTACCTTTTCCCTTATTGCAATTATTTACAAACAATGTTAAAATCACATCTATTGGTAGGTAGGTAAACCTACACCTATCTATAACGATTTCAATACCTTCTATAACGGGAAAATTAAATGTGTCCGCTTTCTGATAAATTATAATATAAATATTATCGATATAACTGATAATTATAATCAATAATACCTTTTTAATAATTCTCCGTAAAGCTCTTAATATATCTTGACAAAAACATATGGAAAACAAACAATTATATGGATATTTTCTTCCAGTTTTACCAAAGTGATGTCCAAGATATTGCGAACGGCCGGGCAGATACACGAACCCGCTCATATTATGGTAACCTACCCATGGCAATACAAATCGTGGTCGTCGTCGCCTAACCTATGTTGATATGTTATGCAAAGACATCAGTCTCACAGAGAAGCAATAAATAAGAATCTACAGGTTCTTCATGCATGCATGATGGATAGAGATGTCTGGAGGAGGTTGTGTTATACTGATGTACGAATGAAGTTTTATTATAAATAGAGTTATAAGGGTGTGGGATTATTTTTTGAATGTTGAATATGGACCTAGCTATAGAATTTTGAAGAATTTGGAGTTTAGTAATATACGATGAGGGGGTAGGTATGCCTATTGTAAATAATGGAATTGCAGTAGTCGAATAGGGGTAGGCTATATGCATAAGCTATAATAATAGCGTTAGATACAGCTATTTAGAGACGAATAAAGTGAAGTTACTGTAGTTGATAGTTTAGTAACTTTGTGATGTGGGACATTTGTGGATAACAACTAAAATTAGGTCCACTGTCAAACATAACACCTGGAGATTGTTGACATGTGTTGAGTACTTGGTGAGCTGTCCGTTAATATGTATTGGAGTAAGTGATAGTAAAGTTGTATATCGGAGTGTAATAATAGAGGAGATAATGTCAGGAAAAAAGTTGTTATTTTACATAAATTTGGATATCATCCGTATAAGCGGATGGAAGCTAACTGGAGAATTCGAGATAAGGTGGACAAGCGGAATTATGTATATGTTAAAGAATATAGGTCCTAGGACCGACCCTTTGGTAACATGAACGTATTAAGTGAAATAAAACTGAGGAAGTTCGGTTTATTATGAAAAGAGATTGAGTGGTCAATATTATCGAAAGCGGAGAAGAGGTCAAGTAGAGCGAGGATTGTGCCATTTTTATTATCAAGAATAGTGATAATATCGCTGGATATTCTCGCTAGGGCGGTTTCTATTGATATGGAAGTAATATATGCGCTTTGGAAGATATGAGGGATTTTGTGTGATATTAAATAGATTAGTTATATCGCGCCGATTCGTTCCAAGGTTTTGGAGACTACTGGTAGACTTGATATTGGGGGGGGTAATTATTGAGGCTCTGAGGGTCAAGGTTTTTTTTCTTAAGGAGGGGCATATTGAGTGCATGTTTGTAGGATGTTGGAAAAGTGCCGGATTCGAGGGGTTCACAGAATATATTATTAAGAGGGATACTGAGGAAGTCAGAGATTTTTTATAGAATGGAAAGATCAATAAGTTCAAAAGGAGATGAACCTTTAGTTGCTTTATGGAGTGTTCATATTTATAATATGGAATGGACTGTAGACTGGATCTACATAAACTAAGTGAGTGAATTTGCAAGGTGGGATTATTAAAGAGAGGTATGCTGGAGATTTCCAAGAGTATTTTTGAGCTTATGATGGAAGTAGGTAATCATCGAATGTTGCAGATAGAGTGTCCAGTGTAAGGTCGGGGTATGTTTTCTTTTTGTTCTGTCCTAGTAGTTTCTAGCATATGGTGACAGTTTTCTTTTGATCTGATAAGCATGATTCGAAAGAAGCAGTAATGTAGAGCGATTTTGCATTTAGGAGATAATGTCTATGTTTGGACCTAGTCATTGATAAAGCGCATGTAGAGTCTGATTTGTTTTTATCCATTTATTTTCAAGTGCCCACAATTTACGCTTTAGTTGAAGTATACTTCACTATAGTGAACAGGTTTAACAGGATGTGTCGAGTCTAAGCATAGGTATATTAATAAGTATTGAAGCGTGGGAATCAATGGTAGGAATTGAACACCTAATTGAGATAGATGTAAATATATAAGATAATTCATCGGAGGAGTTATTTGGGATTCCCAAATTGGGAAGGAGAGGAAGTTACAACTGAAACATTTGAGTTGATAATTTTAGTTTTACTGAAATAACGAATGATTGTGGGATAGGGCGGTTTAGGGGATGAAAAGTTCAAGAATATTATGTGATGATCAGTAATACAATAGAGTGATAACAGATATGGTCTAAGAACAGTGTCATGCAATACAATATAATAAAATAATTGTAATTTGCAGATTTATTAAAATTTTATACAAAATAGACAAGTTATAATAGATCAGCAAAGCATGGTTGCTGCTTACCATGCATTGGTAATCTGACAAGTTTTATGTAAACTTACAATACACATAAAGAAAGATTTCAAAGTTTTTTTTACAAAACAATATGTCAATGATATTTAATTCGAATGTAAATAAATGATTGAAGAATATGAAGAGAATTATCATTTACATTATTTTAAAGTAAAAATTGCGAAGATTCACAGGAAGATAATAAATTAAAAAAATGTGTATGTGGCATAGCAATCATTATGGCTGGTACATCTGCTGTAGAATCAGATTTGTATGTACTCAAATTTAAAAAAAATAATTTCCAGAATAAATTGTGAAACATTTGTCTGGAAGGTATTCATTCAAAGCAATAACATGTATTATAAACTATCACTATTATAAACGACAATTATTATAACATAAGCACTTATTATTACTATTTAATCTCATTTCTGTATAATAAAATTAAAAAATGTTTTATCTTCTCTTGATAATCTTATAATTTCTTAAATTTAATAAAGTCTATTGATAAATTATAAAATACAATATAATAGTATATTATATAATATGAGTGGTTGCATATACTATATGAATCATATATTATGATGGATATTTAAAATTTGTTTTGAAGTTGTTTAAAAAAGGCCCAAAATAATCCAAAATAAGTATTTTGAAAAGCACAAAATAAGCTTTTTTGTATATGGTGGGCCTTGGCTATAGCATAAAATGTGGAATATAATTTCTAGAATTTTATTTATTTGTAAACAATTTTTAAATACGTTTTAGAATTTCTTGTACATCATATTGCAATATAAAAGGGAAAATAAAAGAATATATGATTATTATACATAGTTATATTATATATGACTAAATAATGAGTATACTCATATATACTCATATATATATATATATATATATATATATATATATATATATATATATATATATATATATATATACTATATAATATATATATATATATACTATATAGTATACTAACTATGATATTAATTAATACAAAATTAGATTTCTGTCACCAATTGTTTGTAAAGGAAAAGGGATTCTTGCACCACTCACAATGCGGAGAGTTGTAACATTATTTGTAACATTTTCTAGATTAATGTATATATAAATTATATATAATTATTGAATCGTGTTTATCATTCCTATATAGTGATGTACATAAAGGAGTCAGGGGATATATACTCCTCGAAGGCTTTTGTGGGGAGATATCATATATATCATCCCCATTTTTGTTGTTAAATGTTGCTTCTATAATTATTAAGCAGGAGTAATAATCAAATATATAAGTAAAATTTATATGTATACATACATAAGTATACTTATTGAATTGAATTGAATAGGGTTTATTGAGTAGAAATACAATATAATGCAGTATATACAATTTCTGCTCAAAGGAGAGTACCAGAGATTATCTTGTAATCTATACTCACGACGAGGGTACCCTCCAATAATAAAATAATACAATAATATGACAACGATAAAATTAAGAATAGTAAAACATGAAAGAAAGAAATGAGGTAATTTAATGAACTAATTTAAAATTATATATACAACAACAATTAGTAAATATATATAACATATATCAACTGTTATATATATATATATTACAATTATATTAACGAGTGTTAATAATGAGATTAATATTTATTTAAATATTCAAGTTTTATATATTTTTTAAATGCATTGTATTTTAAGTTTTTACATGTATTAATACAAAAAATAATTATTTAATTCATTCCAAAGTTTAATACCATATACATTTATTGTATGAAGTTTATTATTTGTTTTATATTTAGGTATTCTATAATTGCATTTATTTCTTATATTGTAGTTATTTATTTTATATTCAAATTTATTTGTTATGTTGATTGGTAATTTTTTATTAAATACATTATGCATAAAATTAAGAGATATGTAATTAATTAAATCATATATATTTAAAATTTAAAATTTTTTAAATAACAAATCAGTATTATGTAATTTATAAGTATTGTGTATACGATTAGGTGTTTTATTAATTAATCTAATTATTTTTTTTTGTTGTATAAATAATTTATTTATATTACTCTTATAATTAATTCCCCATATTATCAGACAATACATATAGTTTGGAACTATTAGTGCATTATATAATAATAATAAGGTTTTAGTATCAATTAAAAATGAAATTTTTTTAAATAAATACAATATTTTAGCTAATTTTATTTTTAACTCAATGATATATTTTTTATAATTTAATTTATTATCAATGTAAAGCCCTAGGAATTTATATTGATTTACACAGTGAATGGTTTGGTTATTTAGCGTTATTATCTCATTTGTGTTGGTAATACTTGTATTGCTGTAGAAGTACATTACTTTTGTTTTACTAATATTTAGTTGTAATTTATTGTTAATGAACCAGTTTGACAATATTTTTAAGTTTTCATTTATTTTACTATTATTTGCATTATTTATTGTAATAGAAGTGTCATCAGCATATAATATCAATTTTGTATCAATAGAGTTAATAAATAAATTTGATATGTCATTAATATATAAAATGAATAGTAGTGGCCCTAGTATAGATCCTTGGGGTAACCACACATCATATACAGTAATTAGAGGTGATACTTTATCATTATATCTGACAGATTGTTTTCTGTTATATAAATAGGATTTAATTAAATTAAGGGTTTGCCCTCTTATTCCGTATTTATATAATTTAATGAATAGTATTTTATGGTCGATTGTATCAAAAGCCTTTTTAATGTCAACAAATACTGCAGCTATTTTATCATGCTTATCAATGGAATTAGTTATATTATTTGTTAAGGCATATATTGCATGTAATGTGTTTGATTTTTTTTTGAAGCCATATTGATTTGAAGATATGATATTATTTTTTTCTATAAAATTATCTATTCTCTTTTTAATTATTTTTTCAATAATTTTTGAGAATTGCGGTATTATACTTATAGGTCTGTAGTTTTCTATATTATTTTTATTGTTATTCTTGTGAATAGGTATAATTACTGATTTTTTCATATTCGATGGATATATGGATTTGTTTAATATTAAATTAAATATATGAAGTAATGGTTTTAATATAGGATATATGACCAATTTTATTAATTTAAAATCAATGCCATCATGATCTTTTGAGCATTTAGAGTCTATTTTATTAATGATAGTAATGATTTCTAGTTCTGAAGTCTCATTAATATATATTGAATTTATATTACTATTTATTAAATTATTTTCAATATACAAGTTTTCAAAACTATTATTAATATGTTTACCCATACTGGCAAAGTGAATATTAAATTCATTCCCAACATTAGTAGAATCTATAGCATCATTATTTTTATTAACACAATTGTTGATTTTATCTAAACAAAATTTATTATGGGTTAATTTATTTAAAAGTTTCCATTTATCATTTATGTTGTTAGATTTGTTAAATAATTCTGAGAAATATTTATTTTTTTCTTTTTTTATTGTGTATTTTAGTTGTTTTTTAATTGAATTATAAATATCCCAGTTTCTATCTGTTTTATTGTTTAGAAATATTTTATAAAGTTATTTTTTTTATTTATTGCATTTTTAATTTTATTCGTTATGAAAATTTTTATTTTGTTGTTTTTTATGTGTACACTTTTCAATGGTATGCAACCATTATAACTATTTAGGAATGTATTTATAAATTTATCATAACAAAATTCAACATTGTCTGAATTATATAAATAATTCCAGTCTATAGATGATAAGTCATTTATCAACTTCTCAATGTTTTTTTTATTTAACGTTCTTTTGTAAATAACTTGTCCATTATTGATTTCTATATGTTTTTCTAGTTTTATATTTAAAAATATAGGTAAGTGGTCTGATAATTCGTAATTAATTATACCAGAAGATAATCTGTCAGTAATAAAATTTGTATAGAAGTTATCTAAAATAGAATTACTCTTAGAGGTTATTCTAGTAGGGGACTTAATTAATGAATACATTCCCATTGACATCATATTTATTTCTAAATCACTATTAAGTTTAGAGATATCATCATTAAAATCTCCACATATTATAATGTCTTTCTTAATGTTACTAAATAAAGTATAAATTAAATTATTATATTCATCTAAACTAGAATCAGGACTTCTGTAGTTGACTACAAGAATGAAATTCAGATTATTAAATGTAATAGATACAGTCAATATATCTATAGCATCTGGAATGGATATAGTATATTTATCTAGTTTATTACTAATTATGGTCTTTTTTATAAATAAAAGTACCCCACCACCTCTTTTTTTATTTTTTTTTATTCTGTTTTGTGAAAAACATTCATAATTATTAAAATATAAGTTAGGATAATCATCTTTCCCTAGCCACGTTTCTGTTAGGGCTATAATGTCTATATTATTTAATTGGTCAATAAAGACAATTAGTGATTCAACATTATGATTAAAACTGCGTATATTAATATGCATTATAGATAGTTTAGGATAATTGATATTATTATATGTGTTTATATTCATATTATTAGTGTTTTTGTTATGTGATAAATCGCTAATATTGTAATTATTTATTGTATTATTCATTTTTATTTACCTCTATTATTTTAAAATCTTTATTTATTTTTCTAATATAATAATTCTTTTATATAAGTATAATTATATATGTATGCATAAATGTTATAACATTTATGTTATAGTGAAAATACAACACTATTCAATTCTGTGAATTAATATTAATTACATTTTGTTATTGAATTTTATAATTTCATGTTAAAAAACTGAAAAATAGTAATGTAATTGTAAAATGAAATGTAACATACAGTTTATTATATCTTTACAAATAATTATTTACTAAAAATAAATATGATAAGTTAATAGGATTACAATTGCTAATTCTATGATGATCTACCAAAAGAGTTAGTAAATGTCCCTCACCATTATAGAAGATATTAAATCAACATTAATTTACATATAATTTTAATATTAGCTCTTAATAAATGCATTCAAATGAAAAGGCAACTAATTATTATACAGTTTTATATTGACTTATTTATTAAAGTTTATAACTATCTATATTTCAACTGATAAATGCTAATAATACTATAGGTATTATTTAATAATAATACTATAGGTATTATTTAAGTTAACAAATTATATAGATTATAAGATTTAAACACATATTAGACTATAGTCCATAATATATATATTATAAGAATTAAACACACATGAAAATGTCTCGGGTCTCCACATTTTTTTGAGCAGACATGAGCCATTCATAAAATTGTTCAATAAACATTTTCTGACTTTATTTAGAAAAAAAACTAATTAATTTGTAAAGGTTAAATTCTCTTTTATACCTTGTTTTCTATAATATATTCCAAATATTTATATAAATCTACTGTATAAACAAATATTTTTCTAAGGAAAGATATATCACTTATGCATAATCGTGTATCCGTTTTTGTACATAAAACATGAACAACGCCACCTATACAGGTTGGATTTTTGAATAAAGACGTTGTTTATAATGTAAATTAGTATCAAACTTCGCACTCTTAAAATATAAAAAAATGTGTTTTAAATTATTATTTAAACGATGAAAAATAAGTGTTCAACGAACGAATATATAACAAATTAATAGGATATTTGGTTTTAAATGCTATACATATTTACAAGGCGAGTAAAAGATAACTTACATTCCATGTAATTTAATAGAACAATGAAAACATTCTTGTAAGCAAATCGTGTCAAACCTAAATATATTTCAGTGATACTAATGCTTGGGTGCAGTTAACTATTAATTACGTTGCATGCATGGGAAGCGTTATATCTTTGATTCATAAAATCTTTCTATAACTCTATTTATTTAATATTATTATATAACTCTATTTATATAAATCCTACTGAAATTCTAAATCGATGCATACAACTTTCTAGGGTACTATATTAGTGATTATAATACTAGTTAAAGTCAGTCTACGAATATCTCATGACAAGAATAGACTGCTGCTCTCTCTCTCTCTCTCCTAGTGTACTTCACACAACCTCACATCACTGCTAACTCATGTTAAGCTGAGGCCACTCTTCACGAGAGAGAATTTGTGAATAATAATAAGAGGTTTTTACGTATCAAACCTGTTGATGTGGTTGTTATTATGTTATTATACGAGTGAATATTAGAAAGTGTGGAGGCTTAATACGCATGAATAGGCGTGTCGCGGGAAGATTAATATCTCTTTGACAGATGTCTCGGAACCCTCGCCGTAGGGCAGAAGAAAGGGTCAGGCATTAGGGTAGAAAATAACCGACACAATGATCATGTAATGCCATATTTATGATTTCGTGTTTATAAATGTGAAGTTTTGAACTCTGATAAAGTCGGTAAATATTATTGAAACGAAAGGTTAAGTAGGTGAAATGGAAATCATTCAGAAATAATATATATAAATGTATTCAAATATGTATTCTTTATAATTGAACTGTTACTAGTTGTATATAAGTAAACATAGTAAAAGTAGATACTATATCTATTGGAAAACACCACATAAAGGTGAATAGACTGGTGAGGTTGAATGAGCAGATATAACAATAATAGGCTTACTTTATCAATGATAGTTTAACCTACACAATTTCTATTGATTAATAGTAGAGTGTACTGTGGTCACCAGTGTAATAAACTCACAGTATGAGTCACAATGAGTCACGGAATAGGTGAGTCATCGTATTATTACATTAAAGTTTGACCTCTGCATTATAGAAACAAGCATTCAATGTAAATGTATTGATTTACTTATATCTTATTTAAACCTAGTTTATTTAATGTATATGTGATCGATTTAAAATCCATATCATTGACAATATATTATGATTAGATAACTAATAGATAAATAATATTAGTCATAGTATATAAATAGTAATATAATATATATATATATATATTAACAAGTTGAAATAAGAATGGTTTGGTATACACATGTATTAGGTATTTCTATTTTGGTGGTATCGCTATTTCTCATGTGATTCATATTATTTATTAGAATGATGAACTTATTTCACTATTTCACAATAATGTGATTGTTATATGCTACCCAGGAGATAAATAAATAATTATCATTATTATTAGAAGCAGTATAAGTTACAACTGCATAGGCTCTATGAATCATTTTATATTACATCTATATACCCAATATGAAGTTTAATTAAGTATTACTATATATGTAAAATTTAATCTATTTAATCTATATATATATATATTATCTTATATATTTATTTCATATAATATAAATAATAATATAACAATAAATAACAACAATGTATTGTAATAATTTTTATTATAATATATTCACATGAATTGCATATTCATGGTATACGATATATATATATATACATAATATATATATATATATACAAACTTAGCTGTCATATAGAAAAAGTATCACGCGAATATAATGATATCATTAAAGAATTCGATAATAAACAAAAGTAAACATAATGCATATAATCCTAAATAGTTGCATGATTCAGTTCTTTCGTGTGTGGGCGCGTGTGTAAGCGCATATGTGTGCGCGCTGTTAACAGCACTGGTATTACTGAGATATGATGAGGGGTCGGGCGGGCGGGGGAAGAGGGATGACCTAGGTTAATATTGATGGCTAAATACTGGGGGCGGTCAATATAGAAGGAAAAGAAATAGAAGAGATACTCTCTACGTGCGGGGGAGTCGGTCGAGGGGCGGGGTGGGGGGGTTGGGGTATTAGTGTTAATCCGAACGGAAACAGATGAGATGGTAGTTACAAAGAGTGGTATACGGGAGGAGTGCTCAAGAGAGCAGCTAGAGCTAGAGATGGTGCCTAGATCTTAGGAAGTTTGGGAGCTGTTACTACGGGGTTAGCTTGTTCCAGAAGCTTGCGACCCTCCAACTTATAGTTGTAGGTGCAGGCATGAGATTCAGCGTATCGGTGCATAGAACAGTAATTATTCCCGCATCTATAAATAGAATAGAACTAGGTCAGTGAATGTGGTGATATATGGTGAGTTAGTGTTATAAGAGAGAAAGGGATATTTGTTTATAGGAAGTTTATATTTTTGATAAATTTATTTCATGCTTGAATGATTTTAACTATTTTGTATTGCACTATGATCTGGAAATACATATTTGAATTAAATATTCAAATCAATGCAAAAATTTATAAATTAATGATTTCAACATTATAAAGTACAAATTTTAATATTATGTAATACAAGTTATATATTATTTAAAATGAATAAAGAAAAACAAATAAAGAAAAACATCTTTTCAATAAAAAACTTCAATTCAATATAAATAAATTTTGTATTTTTGATAAAATATTTTAATGCTTTTTTTATATATATTTTATAATTTAATCAAAATAAATTCAATATAAAATAAATTAAATGATCAAATTATTTTCGATCTTACATTTATAATAACAATTTATTGATAATTAATTAATGCATTTTTATTTTGCAAATAAATATATATTTGGTATTCATTGAAATCATTAAAATATAAATAAATATACCACTAAAAGTATATATCTGTGAGAAATAAAGTTATTATTGTAGGAATTATAGATCATATGTCCTTTCCTTCGTATAATTAAATACATAATAATGATAATAAAATAACATAATAATTAACATTGTTTGATATAAATTATATAATTTATGAAGGTCTATTAATTAACAGGGTCAACTATATTAAATCATAATAAAACACATTTATAACCATAATAAACCCAATTGTAGTTGTTTCTATTAAATATTATTTCACATATTAACCACAGAATTGTATAAGAAATAAACAGGAAATATTATAAAATGTTAAAGTAACATATAAAGTAACATATCAGTACAGTTATAGAATTATATATATAATACCCATATCACTTTGAGAGAGAGATTTACACTAGTGCCTGCATACAGGTGAATGGTAATCGTTAATTGTTATAGAAGTACAGAAGTACATATCAGAGAGAACAGACTAGATATATCAGAGAGAAAAAACTAACTGGCATGTGTGCTAATATAATGATAGGGTCCATAATAGGTCTATCAATCACACCACGGACGTCACTGCCACTGTACTACTAGGTGAGGGCGGGGGCTATGGGGCGGGGGTAAGGGTAACCTGCATAGGTAGCTGGTAGCTAGACCAGTCTTCTTGGTGCACAGGTAGCACCTCTTAGACTTAGATCTCTTGGCGTGAGTGTTGGCCGTAGAGATCATGCCAGGGGTCGTGGTAATGTTAGAGGTCGTGGAAGTCAATACTGGAGGTAATCTTTGAGATTTCGTAGGCAATTTCTGCGAAGAGGTGGTAGTGATTGGTTAAGTGGCAGCTACTACAAAGCCATATTAATGACGCTAGTAAGGTAGGCATGACTTGCGATACATGGCATCAATGCTTGGTACATATAATGAAATAAATATATGATATCTCTCAAATTAATAGAATAATTTCTTTATAAATATATATTACAAAATATCCTCAAATAAGAGGTATAGCATTTATTCAAAATAAATTAGAATAAATATAAAATGAAACGAACGCGGCGGAACAATACACCTACTTAATAATAACCATAAGTTTAGTGGTGGATGAGGCATCCGTGGAATATTTGTGTGTGCCCCTGATGAGCCCGCTCAGTACGGAGGTGTGTCTAGAGAAGCTCGTAGAGGTCACCGTATCTCGACCAATAGGCTTCTCCGATGACGTAGCATTCTTAGCGGCGGCCATCTTAGATACGGGGAATATCGGTGGCTTGCCGTTACTGCTGCTCGTGGTGGTGGAGTGATTCTTCTCCTTGCAGCACGAGGCGTTTATCAGGTTATCGTTGCTTAGCAACCGGCGTAGCGACGACGGTTTGTTGACCAGTAGCGAGCGGTGGGGCTCGGCGGGGGGTTTACTAGCTTCGGTGAGGGGTAGGAGGTCCCAGCGTCTACGCGAGCACCTCAGAATAGACTCTAACGTCTCAGTGGCAGCTTCGCTAGGGTCGGAAGACTGGCGCTGAACCGTGTACTGATTGGGTGACTTCAGACGAGACACCGAGCTCGCTCCGGGCGAGGTTAGGATCTCGGCGTTCTCGAAGGACTCGAGGAGGTCGTCTGAATCGGGCGGGGAGATGGCGGCTAAGGAAGCCATACTGCCTGCGGTGATACCGATAGGAGAGAGGCGGGTTGGCTTCGAGCGGGTCGCCGAAGAGGTCGCCATGTGACGGACTCGGGTAGACGCAGACGAGGAACGCTGCATTATGGGAGATGCGGGTTGAAGGTCACCCAGGGGGAAGAGGAGGGATGAGGTCGGCGAATGGCATAGTGTGGACTTGGTGCTCGACTTCTTGAGGCAGGGCGGCTTCAGTACTTCGGTTAGCTGGCAGTAGAGAGGATATATAGGGTTAACCAATTATTGCTAATGCCATCGTCAAACTATATATATATATTATAATAATAATGATAATTATTATTGTTAATTTTAAAGTCCCTTTCGGGAATTTATTGAGTTTTTTTAATCAAATGGTTGTAATGTTTACTACAAAATCGATCTCATGTTAAGGTTTACATGGTTTCAATGAGAGCTGATCATTTTTCATACATAATTATAGAAGATCAATTCTAAATATTTGTTAACATCTATTTTTTATATATATACATAATTAGGTATAAATATGTATATATATATAATTACTTTAGCTTTTTGTGGTAGATAATTTCTCATTTTCTCTTTTAATTTTTTCATTTTCTCTTGAGTTTTCTCATTATCAATGGCCCTATCTTCAGCAATTGCATTATCAGGTTGATCGTCGGCCTCACCAGATGCAAAAGTTCCGCTGTAACAACAATATTAACTAGTGATTATTTATCTATATTGATTTAGGACTATTTATTCAACATTATATTCCTTTCGGCGACCACTCTTAACCAATAATCTATGTATAATAATCTATAATATCCAATATCCAATTTCAAAACATTTTTATGTTATTATTTACCAAACTATATAGCATCAGATATTTTTTATTATTTTCATTTATTTGTAGGTACATTTCATAAACTTCATTTGGTATTGACTTAGTCAATTATAGTCAATTTGACTATAATTAAAATAACCAATGTTATCACGAGAATATATCAACTTTATATCTTTGATTATATGGATTTACTTAAATGACAAAATCAATGAATCAATCAGCAATGATTATGTATAATTCAAATTAGAAAAATATCATACAATAATTTGTATTATCATTGTTATTTTGGTGGAGTCATTTCACCCCATCCAGGAATTTAGATGAAGTTTTCACTTATCCATATGGCTCTAATATCCCTTCGAAGCCGCTCTCATATTAAGGCATGATGAGAGCCAATCTTTATTTATACACAATTATATAAGATCACTTCTAAATATTATTTGAAGACCTATTTTAATGGTCCAGGTGGGGCTAAAACCCGCGTCCTACTGCTTGTGTGTCAGGGGCCGGTTGCTGCGACATTTGATAATTTTAGCGTACGCAGCGCGCTAGCAAAATTGGCCTGCGCCATATCCTTAGCCATATGCAAATCGAGTTGTTCCGACAATTAAAATAAATGTCCTAGCCTAGCTAATTCTAGCGCGTATTATCTCGGCGACTGTCCGACTATGCGTATCGTATAGAATAAAAAAGAATTTTTTATGAAACTTTAAATCCAAAATAAATAAAATATGCTTATGTTATATTCAAAACAGTGTGAAATAACTTAATACAATTATATATATTAAAATAATTAATTATTAATAATTATATTATTTTAATTCAAGTAATACATATTAACTATTTAAATATACAACATATGCGCACTCACTATTTTTAGTTAATATAAAGTAGCGCCACCTATACAATTATTTTAATGTGTCACTCAAATCTAAAAATAGAATATAGTTATAATTATAATTGAAATATATAACAATAATACGCGCATATAATGTATATAACTTTCAACTTAAAACCTTCTCAATCATATACAAGTGTATAAATAGAAAACATATATATTAGTAACTATAGTTTGAAGACTAAATAAGCTTGATTCTTCCTCTACCTATGCATTTATGCCAAACTCTGAAATTATTTTATATATATATTATATATATCTGAATATACACCTATATAATTAGGTCATACAAATTATGATATTTTCAAGTTTTATCATGTATATTAGTTTGATTAATTAATAACATTAAATACATATATTATGTTATTATTATTAATAATATGTTAAGTGAATAGATATATGTACATTATATAATATAGAATCAATATTTATATACTTGGATTCACATTAAATTTATAATATTAAAATGAACAATTTATTTTAATACAGCCTTATTTATTTTGATTAATAGGATCGATTAATCGATTAATATATGTCTTAAATATAAATTTATATTTATACTTTAATATAAGTACAGTATATATAGTATATTAATTAATTGTATTGAAATTATTGAATTTTATATTGAATATAATATTCTGAATATATTGTAATTATTTTAAAGATAGATTCTATAGTTTATTGTATATTATATTGGGTTATACTCAATAATATTTGTAATTATATTATTATAATAATTATATATTTATATAATTATTATAATTGTATATCTAATACATACTACAATACAATTAAATTAGGAATAAAATGGGAAATAAGCAAAACATTTTATTTAATATTTAGCTAACGCCAGCTATTAGTTGTCCTTAAGAAATGGGTAAAATAAACGCTGCGTGTTTAATTTATATGTCGGAACAACTCGATGATCTTAGCGTAGTATTTTTATCATTTTTACGCGTAATATCATCGGAACAACCGATCGCTAGCAAGCGCTAAGGCGAATTAGTTCGCCTTAATGACGCGTGCCTACGCTATTTATTTGTCATCCGAACAACTCAATATCGTAAAATAAGCGTAGGATAAGCGTAGGCCAATTTTATTTTATCGGAGCAACTGGCCCCTGACTCCTTAGCCAACTGAGCCATGCAGGCAGTTATAATGAAATAGATATTTGTATTGCACTCTACATATAATTTATAGCTTATAATATTGTATTTTTACTATGTTGGATGCTCGGTATTATAATTTTATTGGGATAGTATTAATTTATAGTTACTAAATAAAGTTATAAATGCAATCTCATACGTTTTAAACGAGTTATAGAAAGTATTCTTTCTGGATTTTAAATATAAATTTAATAAAATAAAATGAGTAATATAATAATGCATAAATGAAAAAGATTTCCTTATAGTCTTTATATATATATATATATATATATATATATATATATATATATATCTTAGCAAAGTTATAACACATTCCTAAAAAGAACAGAAAAATATATATGCAATACATTAAATACAATCAATATCTATTCTATGAATCAATATGCATAGGTTTATAAATACTGCCATTAAGTTGACCTTAGCTTGCATATAGATATATACAAACTTACATATATATCTATATATAGGAATTATTTTTTACACCATTAAAAAATCAATTACCTAAAATCATAAACTACATTAAATATATAGACATTAATAAGTGATAGACTCTATACAAAATATATAATAATTGTTAATTAGATAAATAACTATTTATAAATATATATATATATAATAAAATATATAAACATTAAATATTTTATTATATTATATATATTTATATTTATGTTTTTAACATTATTTGTACTTCTATTTTTGCATATAATATATGCTATTTATTATATGTAGTTTAAATATATATTATATATATATATATATACATGTATACATTACCTAGCCATTTTCTCTAACATTCTGTATAATGTATTAATTTAAAGTTAAATATATAATAAGATATATATATATATAGTTAACAAAACAAACAAAAAATATAAATATTGTAATAACATTATTTTCAGATAAATATAATAATAACATTCCTAAAATGGATGAATGTAGCAATAATGTTTAAAACTAGAATATAGCAGTATATTGAGTAAACATTGATAACAGTAATAATAAATTCAAAATCTTTGGCAATAATTTACAAATTTTCACATAAAATATTTATAAATAATAAATTGTATTCAATAAGATTGTAATTTTCCAATGTATATAAGTAACATTTTTAAATCTAATTTATAATATACTTTTTAATTTATACGACTGTAATTTTCAAACGATTTTTACGACGTAGCCTTAAAGCTAGTACAATGTGATACTCAATAATGTACTCAGATAAGCAGTATACATAATAAGGTGTAACAACACCAGGTAACAAACTCGCTATAAACAAATGTCATCATAATAATCGTTAATACTAAATGTACATCCGGCAATTAGATACATTTACCGTATCATACCGTATTAATGATATATAAACTCTTTAAAATGAAAATGAAAGGCCGTAATACATTAAAATACAGATCGAATTTTAATATCTAAAGCTGAAGCCGTACTTGCAAACATTCACAACTGTTTACGAATAATGATTACGGTTGCAATACATGATAGCTGTTTACTAATATCCACAAGTGTGATGTCAGCTTGACTCGGGTGTCTAATAACTCCGACTAGTGTGTCTAATAAATCCGACCATGTATTGAACTTTTTTTTCAGATATTGTTAAAAAACCTTCAACAAACTTGAAAATATCTCGAGTAGAGAATTAGAAGAGAAAGTAGTTTATAAACCTTACAAAGTCACAATACAGTGCACGCTTCACCCTAATAAATATTAATTAGTTGATATTTATATAGATTCGAATAGTAGTATGATTATATTACAAATGTATTATTGTAACATTAAATACACACATTATATTATAAAGATATGATAAATTATTCAATATACTATATATATTATGATATCTAATTAGACTAGGTATAATAATATAATGTATTGAATATGAATAGTAGATCATTATAATGATATTTTTGTTTGTCATATTAATTAATGACATACATATATTAATTATATATATTAATTGCATCAAATTAGTAAATATATTTATTAATACATTGTTATAAATATTAATATATATAATATATATATACATTATATGATCAAATTAATTAGTTCCATTTATTTTATAATATTATTTTAATGGGAATCACATATGCTTGGTAGTTTTTTAACTATATTTTAACATTATTGAACATTAATAATAATATTGAATCATTTAGAATATTGAATAATGTAGAATAATAATGATATACAAATATACTAAATAGAACTAAACAGAACAAAAGTATTTATCTTAATGATAAACTCTGATTTATTCTATAATATAAAAATAGAAACCTTCACATTCAATAGTAATAAATAAAATAAAGATTATAAACAATTTGTTTTTGCTATTTGTAACTATTCAAATGTATATTTAATATTTTAATAAATTTGTATGTCTAAAAAATTGTATTCTGATGTTAATTTGTATTCCAAATAATATATACAAAAAAATATAAACTATATGATTATTTCAAATATAATTATCATTTATTTGAAATATATGTATTTACATTATAAGGCTTGACAAATTTTAATATTTAAAATAAGTATGAAATTTTTATAACATGAATATAATGAATATAAATTTATTATTTATTATTTAAATTTATTATAAATATAACGAATATAAAAATAAATTTATTATAAACGTTAATATTTATTAACTGGGTAAAATATTCAGCTGCAAATAATTTGTACTTGATTATAATTATATTTATCCTTAAATATTAATTTATACTCTTCGTTTAAATTTGTGTATACATATGTAGTCTAATCCTAAATATATATATATATATATATATATATATATATATATATATATATATATACATCTATACGTATCCTAGATGTATATCTTTTCTATATTCATCAATATTAACAAATCATTAATATGTATATATATAATCAATACCTTAGAACCATTATTGATATATATATATATATATATATATATATAAACCAATATATCAATATATATATATCAGGTATATATTTTTATATATATATATAATATAAAATAAAGAATATATATATATATATATATATAATTAATAAAATAATGAATAGGTATTAATGAGTAAGAAACCTATAAATTTTCTTCCATCCGATATTATCTTCATCGTCTTCAAATAGGTATGTAGCACTGTTAAATATATGTATAAATAGATTGTTTAATTAGATTATAAACTAGAATGAGTGGGTTGACTAACATAGCATGAGTCATACTATGATCACTCAGCTATAAATGTTCTGCACTATATTCGGCTATATGTGAATAGAAATATTATATTACCTGAGCGGCACTCACAGAGATTACATTGTTCCCCGTACAATGGTCTATAATGACAACGCGCGCACACACATACACGTTACTATAGGATAGTTACGACGTGGTGTGCTCCAGTGATAGGGGTTGGTCGGCTTGGTTTTGGGTTTTCTAGGATAAGCCAAAATAATAAAATCTATATTTTGGGGTTTTACTAATATTTTTGCTTTTCAATAATTAATTTTATGTATGTAATGGATTATTTTGTCATAAATTTTAATAAATATTGTTATTAAAAGTTTAAATTATCACTGGAGCTCCACTTCCCGCTCTTTTGTTATTACTTTCATTAAATAATCTATTATTAAAAGTTAAATTAATCCCCACCTCTTCCCAGTCCCCGCCTCAAACCTGAGAGAATCCGATGGTGAATTCGAGTCGCTGTCAATCCGGTAAAAGGTCAACAGGTCACCGTTTTGGTAGACAATCAGCGTCACCGGTTTACCGTTGGAGTTGTTCCTTCGTTCGGCGGCCAACAGTTCCGTTGCCAGGGCGGCTGCGGTGTCGTGGTTGCCCACGTGCGTATCCGACACCTCCGTAATGTAGTCGGAGATGTCCTTCAAGGTCGGGTCCTCTATCGGTACTATGAACAGTAACGTGTAATGAGCATTCATGTATTTATATACTATATATATGAGTGTGTGTGTGTGTGTAATGGAATTCATAATTTAATATATCTATATCTATTTCGTAATTAATTTCAAGATATAAAGCTTAAATATATAAACTTAATATATTATATATAAATATATATGTATATTAAGGTAATTAATATATTAATTATAAATATAAATAATATTTCGGATTGTATATTATTCTAAAGCAGAACATTTATCAGCTATACATATACAGCCTATAGATTAAAAATATAAAATAAGAAAGGTTGATATTCTAGAAACAAAATATGATTAAAAATAACAATTAGTATGGAAAATAACCACAACCCACGCAAATTTACTAATAATACCATTTATGTAATATAATATAATGATAACATACTATTTTCACATCTCATTAAAATAATATATTACATTTATAAAATCTAGTAATGTATATACTAAATCATATTTTATTAATAAAACAATACCAAACAAATTGTTCATAATATTATTACTAATTATGTATTAACATTGATAAATAATACACATATTAAAACGACATTTATTTAACATAAATATTTATACATAAATTTTACAAGATAATGTATGTTATTTTAATTATAATTTATTTTGAATGTATGTTATAACATCTTATTTGAGGATATTTTGTAATATATATTTATAAATAAATGCTGATGCAATATTATTATGCTGTTTATATATATATATATATATATATGCGCCCCTGGCTGGTGCCTGATTACCATGATATTGCAATTACTAATTAGATTGTTATAATGAATATATCATTTAATTATATTTATAATCTATATTACAAATATATGTTGTCAGTGCTTCGTTATATTGGTATCTTATAATGGCACTCTCTTATCAATGTAAACAATGATACAATATTATTGAAATAATCAATGTTATAAATATATCTATGAATATTCAAATATTGTCTTATTCACAAATGATGAACGTAGAAGACAGATGTATATTACAATATATGAAGATATAATTAGTTGTAGTCACGCGCGCGGGGGGGGGGGGGGGCGGTTGCGTATATAATATTTAATTTGTTTTATTTAAAATAATTAAAATATAAAATCATTTTAATAAAATAATAGTATTTAATAGAGTGTCGTCGTTTATTATTTCTTATAAAATACTGTGGCGGTCAATGCGATATTAGACATTTCAATTGGATAAGCCATAAGCCACGCCTCAATATACAGCCCATTTTAAGCCTCACCCAAGCTGAAATTGACCACGTGTTTATACGGAGGTGTTACGGAGCCAATAGATATGTGTAGCACACAGCTGACTACAATGCTGACTACAACCAGTACAGAATTACAGGTGTCGCGCATCGCCGGAGAGTGAATAAATTGTGCGGCGCATGCATAAACCAAGGCGTTTTTTTTATTAATATAATTATAAATATAAACACAATGTTAATTTTTGTATCATGTCTTTTGGGTATCAATTTATATCTATTTTGTATTCATTCTTTTTGTTTATTAATTTATTTTTTGTTTAACAAATAAACTATATATTATTATATACAAAGTCCACGCACACACAAACACACACACACACGCACGTGTCTCTATTGTAAATAAGATTGAGTGTAAGGGTTAGCATTAGTGTACAATGTGTACAATGAGGTGTACAATGTAGTCGTGAACAGTGTATATACGGTTTACATATAGTATTCCGTGTCGGTATTAGTTGTATATTCGAGATGTTACTATTTAAAAAGTTGTACGAATGTTATTTAGTTATAGTTAATTATTAGCGTGACTGTTAATACAGCATGCCGTAACGATGAATAAGTAATCAATACGGTTAGGTGACATGATAAGCTGTAAATACGGTTAGGTGGCATGATAAGCTGTCAATACGGTTAGGTGGCATGATAACTGTCAATACGGTTAGGTGGCATGATAAGCTGTCAATACGGTTAGGTGGCATGATAAGCTGTCAATACGGTTAGGTGGCATGATAAGCTGTCAATACGGTTAGGTGGCATGATAAGCTGTCAATACGGTTAGGTGGCATGATAAGCTGTCAATACGGTTAGGTGGCATGATAAGCTGTCAATACGGTTAGGTGGCATGATAAGCTGTCAATACGGTTAGGTGGCATGATAAGCTGTCAATACGGTTAGGTGGCATGATAAGCTGTCAATACGGTTAGGTGGCATGATAAGCTGTCAATACGGTTAGGTGGCATGATAAGCTGTCAATACGGTTAGGTGGCATGATAAGCTGTCAATACGGTTAGGTGGCATGATAAGCTGTCAATACGGTTAGGTGGCATGATAAGCTGTCAATACGGTTAGGTGGCATAAGCTGTCAATACGGTTAGGTGGCATGATAAGCTGTCAATACGGTTAGGTGGCATGATAAGCTGTCAATACGGTTAGGTGGCATGATAAGCTGTCAATACGGTTAGGTGGCATGATAAGCTGTCAATACGGTTAGGTGGCATGATAAGCTGTCAATACGGTTAGGTGGCATGATAAGCTGTCAATACGGTTAGGTGGCATGATAAGCTGTCACCACCTGGTGAGTGTTCACCACTAGTGGCAAATGATAATAATAGCGCTTTTATAGATGTTGATTGATAATTTATTTAAGCAAATATATAGTCGAAGGTATAAAGTATGACTATTTCAAACGATAACGACCTACGTTATTGAAATAAACAAAGAATGTTACGAAATTAAACACGATGCTGATGTTGTTGAGCTTCAGATTAATGCACTATTGTAGGTGATCATTAACATTAGTACGACGTACAAGTTTAATGCGATAAATAGAGATGAATATAGTCGCGTAGAGAGACTTGGGAAATATTTGTAAATAATTAGTTTATAATAATCATATGTACGGATTATTATTATTATCAGATTTAGGTTTGCACCAGGGTTTTTGTAGAAGCTAAAGCTTATCGAGACAATTACCCTTAATTTTAAAGCAAGTTCAAAAAAAAACTAAATAAATAAAATATTATAAAATATTAGATGACTTCCTGTTTACATAGATACAATACAATGAATAAAATAGAAAAATAATATAAATTGTTTGAACTTGCCATAAAATTATGTAATCATCATTTAATTATTTATAAATAAATAACTAAAATAAATAATAAGTACTATAAAATAATACACTAAACAAAAATATAGATGTATTAGTATAAAAGAAGAAAAAAATGAAGTAAAATGAAGTAAAACTGAATAAAACTGAATAAAACATAACAAAAAGAATATCTAGAAAGATTGTAAGAACTGTATGTAACATTTTTTTTTTTTTTTTTTTTCAGTAAATAAGTTTTAGGAATTTTTTTGTAATACTTTATAATAATGTAAAGAATGTAAAATATTTGTTCAAACTGAAATGTTAGTTTAATTACTAATTTTTATATAAGTGTCAATAAAGAGAAATAAAACAAAGAAGTATAATCAAGTATACAAGAAAAAAGATTCAATACAAAATGTTTATGTAGAAATAAAGTCAAATAATATTATTAGTCAGAGGGAAATAAAAAATACTAAAGAAAATACTAAAGAAAAAAGAAATACCTAACAGTTTTTTTTAATTTTATTATTTTTATATAAACGTCAATTAAAAAGAAAGAAAACATGAAAGTAAATTCAAATATAAAATGCAAAAATTCAGTAAAATAATATTATTAATGTCGGGGAAATAAAATATTGTAAAGTAAAACACTCAAAAGTATTAATTTTTTTTTAATTTTTACATAAACGTCAATAAATTAAAATAAGAATAAAATGTGGATCTTAGTATATAATACAATATTAGATAAAAGACATGATAAAAGATATAAAATTAGAAAAATGAGATTTAGATTATAAGTATACTGAGTAAGAAGATAACAAATGTGTATACATACGTTTCCTGAATAATTTATAATTTGAAATATTTTTTAAAATATTATCAAGCTTATTCCAGGTAATTGGTCCAATGTATATTAATGTTCTTCTGCATAGTTCTTTTTTGAAATTAATAATTGAGAAATTATTTATGCTCCTAGTGTTGTGAGATGATGAAGTTACAGAAAAAAATGCATTTGTTATAACAGGATGAAGATCATTGAAAATTTTAAACATAAATTCACATGTACTTATATATGTAATTTCATTTATTTTTAATAAAGAATTATCAATAAATAGTCCATTAGTATGATGTAAAAAATGTTTTTTACATATAATTCTTATCATTCGCTTTTGAAGAATATATATGCATGATACATTAGATTTATATGTATTTCCCCAAAATATGTTACAATACTTTATATGAGGCAAGAATATGGAATTATATATATGAAGTAATGCTTTTTTATTTATAAATTTGGAAATAATGTTGGTAATCCATATGATTTTTTTTAGTTTTGATTTTAAAAACAAGATATGTTGTTTCCAGTTTAATATATCGTCTATAATTACGCCTAAAAATTTATAAAATGTAACTCTTTCAATATTTCTGTTATTTAAATTTATATTTATAATAGTTCTTGAATTAATAGACATAAAGCAAGTTTTATTTAAATTTAATGATAAGCTATTATATATTAACCATTTATTAATATTTTTTAATTCAGTTTGACAAATATAATTAAGTAATTCGGCTGATGTATTTTCAAAATATAAAGTAGTATCATCTGCGAACATGGTAAACTTACATAAAGAAGATGATTTTGTAATATCATTAATATAAATTAAAAATAAAATGGGTCCTAGGATGGTGCCTTGGGGTACACCCGTTATGACTTTTAGTTTATCTGAAATTACATCATTATATATACACTGTTGATATCTATTTGTTAAATAGATCATTATCCAGTTAAGTGCAATGCCTCGTACTCCAATATTTTTTAATTTAAAAAGTAATATTCTGTGATTAACTGTGTCAAATGCTTTTTTTAAATCAATAAAGATTATAGCGCCAACATTGTTATTATTAAAACAGGTACTGATTTGTGACTGGAGGTTAAATATTGCATGTGATGTACTGTATCCTTTCCTAAAACCAAATTGAGAAGGAGATAATATATTAAGAGATGATAAAAAACTATAAAAGTGAGAATAAAATATTTTTTCTAAAATCTTTGCGAATTGATAGGTGAGAGAAATTGGACGATAGTTATTAAATAATGTATCATCACCAGTTTTGTGTAAAGGGATAATATTTGATAATTTTAAGAAATCCGGTACAACGCCTGATTCAAAAGATAAATTTACAAGAAAAACAAATGGATAAACCAATACAGGAAAAATACATTTAAGTAACTGCATGGATATGCCATAATGATCTCTTGATTTTGTAGGTTTGAATTCATTTAATACTTTAATAATTTCATCTGAACTTACTGGTGTTAAAAAAAAACTATGTATATTAGGTTCAGGTAAAAAGAATTTAAAGTCATCATCATTACAATTATTTATATTATTATCTAAATTAGAACCAATGTCTCTAAAAAAAGAATAAAATTCATTAGCAATTTGTTTAGAATCAACAATATTCACATTATTTACATTAAAATTGTCAGGTAGTTGTTTGAATTTTTTTTTAACATTAAGTAAATTATTTAGTACATTCCATGTATTTTTTGTATCAGAGCAATTTTTTAACAGATTTGAATAATACTTTTTCTTAGCTTCTCGAACTAAAGATGTTGTATTATTTTTAAAAATTTTGTAAATAAATAAGTCATTTTCAGATTTAGATATTTTATATTTTTTATATAATATCTGTTTTTTTCTACAAGCCTTTTTAAGATCTCGAGTATTCCATGGAATGAGTTTATTTTTGTGGGAGGCTTTATTAATTTTTGGACAGTATCTATCAAAATTTAAGATAAAGTATTCCAAGAATAAATTCCAAGATTTTTCTGTATCGTTAGTTTTTATGAATTCCCAGTTTGTTTTTTTTTAAATTTCAAACAGATTAAACATGGTTCTATCATTAATTTGATTTTGTTTGATTTTAGTAGATTTAACTTTATCTTGAGGTTTGGTAGACAATTGTAAATTTAAAACAATTGGAAAATGGTCAGATATATCTGAAATAATTATTCCTGAAAATCTTTTCATATTAAGATTAAAATTTGTAAATATATTATCAATTATAGATGAAGAATTATGTTTAGTGTCGATTCTAGTTGGACGATTAATTAGATGGGAACAACCTAGTGAAATCATTGTATCAAAAAAGGTATTAGCCACTTTATTTGTATTTATATGCACTAGATCAATATTAAAGTCACCACAGATAATCATTTTTTTATCATTACTAACATGTTGCTGAAAATTATTTATCAAGAAATCAATAAATGTAGAGTGAGCTATTTTTTCTAAAGTAGGAGGAAAATATATTGTACTGAAAATAATGTTTTTTGATTTTTCAAAAATAATTTCAATTGATATGTTGTCATAATAGTTATTTGATATGGTAGATAGAATATTAAATTGATAATGTTCACGTATGTAGATTAAAACACCACCTCCATTTTTATGTTTACGATTTGAACATATATGGTTATAACCAGGAATATTAAAAATGAAAATATTATTATCACTCAACCATGTTTCAGTAATTGAAACTATACCAAAATGATCATCAAACGTATTCAAAAACATAATTAATTTATCAAATTTTTTTTTTAAACTCCTAATATTGATGTTAATAATATTAAAATTAAATAAATTATTTTTATTAGAATTCAACTTCCATTCATTTGAGGTGTAATAATTGGATTCATTGAGAAAATTAAAATTACAATTTGAGAAATTATTATTATTAAAACTATCATTATTGGAACTAAAATTGTTAATTTGATCAACATTAAATTGCGGATAGATTTCATTCAAGTTCATATAGTACAAATATTAAAAAGTTAAAATTGAATAAGATAATATAAAAGATTAAAGATATAGATAAAAAATATATGTAAATACCAATTATAATAAAATGTTAAAAATAGAATGTAATATGAAATTAGAACAAACGACAACGAAAAATAAATACAAAATAAAATATTTATATATCAGAGAATTTATTTATATCTGTTATTTTTACTGGAGACGAATCTTCGTTTTTTATAATAAAAGTTATTCCATTTATAGTCCAACAATGTAATATCACTTTATCTTTTCGAAGTTGTCGAGCTTTGTAGAAAATATCAGAATTAAATTGTGTTAGATGTTCATTTATATATGTATCAGTGCCTTTTAATTTTTTAGAATTTTTAATAATTTCAAATTTAGTAGAGTTATGGTGTAGTTTGACTAAAATTTTATTATGTTTATTCTTGTTGTTTTTTAATTTATGTATCTTAACAATGTCATACGGTTGTATAATTATATCTAATTTTTCCTTTGCAAATGTGATGAAAGATGGTGCTAGATTACGTTGAGTTAAATCAAAATTCAATTTAGGATCAGATATAATAATATTATTTTGTTTTGAAAATTATCATTTAAGATATTTATTAAAAGTGTAATTAATTTTTAATAAAAATAAAAAATTATTTATATTGTTTATTTATATGCATACCTAGAGCGGTGGTATTGCTATATCTCGTTAATGTAAAATTGTTTAACAGACATGGTTCCTCGATTTAGGAATCTTAAGATGGGTACTTAAGATACATGCATTTAATAACAAATATTCAAACAAATAATATTTATTTTTAAATATATTTTATTTTTTTTCTATATACGCTTATAAAGTGCGTTTCAATGGTATCAATATCAATATTTATATTTATTATATTATATATATATATATACGGCAATATACTTGAAACATTTAAACTGATTAAATAGTACTTTATTTGTGATGGTCGGCCATCTTAAGTTACTAAATCGAGACACCATGTCTGTTGAAGAAAAACATATGTCAATGTTGACTACCAATCTAGGTAAACTATTAATCTATGATTTGTATACATATATGTTATTATTTATTCACTATTTTATAGTTAAATATTGTTCATATGATATTTACAAATATATAAAAATTTTACAATGGTGGTTACATTAATTATATACACACTAGTATATATAAAAGAAGATACATTTAAATATATCATTTAGATAATATAATTAATGAATAACTAAAATAAGTTATTTTAAATAACGCATATCTTCAAATTTTCACTTTTAAATCAAATATAAATTAATATTTAACCCTTTACTCTTGATTTAACCCTTTATGATGATATATGGTCTTTCACCAATTGCATAACATTTATATCAGTATATTTATAATATTGTTCTAAATGTACATCGTATAAGGGTAATGGATGTGTGTGTGTGTATGTGTGTGTGTGTGCATGTGTGTGCGTGTGTGTGTAATGTATGTGATTAATTAAAGTTGTTACAAGTGATTAACTTTATAACATGGACCTGTAACATGTTATATATTTTGTAATTTATTTAAATTATATTTGTTGTTTTTATGAATGTTACCAATATATGGTGTGTTTATTTTTATTTTTATATATATAAATTATAATATAATACACTATATTGATACCATTAATATTCATTAATATCAATTAATAATTTGATTTCATATGGTGAATGTATGTAACATATATAACAAAGCATATTTATTTATAAAAAGTATACATTTACAACAGAGAATAATTCATCTTATTTTAAATATTAGTTATATATTGTGTATCCTTAATAATAATAATAATAATAATAATAATAATAATAATAATAATAATAATAATAATAATAATAATAATAATAATAATAATAATAATAATAATAATAATAATAATAATAATAATAATTATTATTAATTTCGTATTATTCTTTATTTATTTCGTTAGCAAATATTTATACTTTATACTTTCGATTATATTTTCGGCTATGTATTTGCTTAAATAAATTATCAATCAATCAATCAATCAATAATAATAATAATAATAATAATAATAATAATAATAATAATTTAGATTTTAAATCTATGTAAACTTGTTGCTATTTTTATTTGATATTTTCAATATGACTAAAATTAAAAAATAATTTATAAATAACTTTTTATAAATACATATTAATATAATATATTATAAATATGTTATACATAACAAATATGAATACAGATTATATATATATATATATATATATATATATAGAAAGTTAAATACAAATATTCAGATTAATTTAAATTGTTAACAATGAATTATTAAGATTTTATTTTTAAAATATATATTCGAAATAGAGAATTCTAGATTATTAATATAGGTTTTAACATTTTATAAAAAAATATATAACAGATAAAACAATAAATTTAAATATACAATGATTAAAATACATAACAAATTAGGGTTATATATAAAATAATATTTATATAATGCATTTGACTAAATTTCACAATATTAATTAATGTACACACATATCACACTGATATTTATAATGAATATATATACATATAATTTATTACCTAATAAAATAATAAAAATAAATGTTACAATACTATCATATTATATATTCACAGAATTATATTACATATTCACAGAATTATATTTTTATTATATATTTAAGTAATAAAATATATATTATATAAAATATTAGATTAAAAAATATATACATATATACATATATATATGTATAAAAGCATGAGATCACACCAACAAATGGGGTTAGCTCATTATCCCTTTTCTATTTTTTAGAAGTGTATTTTCTAAACATACAATAAGTAATATTAAACAAATTATAAGGATTTGAAGCAGACTATATATATATATCTATTAGAGTACAAATCCATAAGTATATTGGTGTTAGCGTGGCTACTTATATATACCCAATACATATACAGTATACATATATCATATATCATATTGTCAGTATATATATGTATATAAATATATATAATATATAAAATTTAATAAAATTTATATCATAAAATATTAATATATATATATATATATGTATTAATATTTTATGATCTAAATTGTATTGTAATCTGCAAGTATTAAATCATTAAACAGATGTGTACATTCTATTTTCAATATAATAATAGACTAATTCATATAACTATGATAAAAGTATGTAATATGTAAATAGTATATGTTATATCATATAACTTATATGTACATGTAACATGTATATTATATAATGTACATAGTATATGTTATATGTACATAGTATATGTTATATATATATACAATGTACATAGTATATATACAATGTACATAGTATATATGTACATATTAGATGGGTTAAATGTTGGGTCTACTATTGTCTAATAATGTGTATCATTTAATGCTATTAATGGTTATTATCAATAGGACATATATATGGATCACTTTATATTAGCATATTATACAATAGTGTATGGTATATTATTATAATGATTAATATTGATATTACATTAATATAGCCATTAGTGATAGGCAATACCATATTGTGTGTAGTAATATAGGTGTTAATAATATACAAGCAATACATTCAATCGAAAATTTAGTGAATATATATATATTATTATATTTACATATATATATATGACGGAGTAGAAATGTTCAAATTGTTCACTGTTTGCCTATATACTAAGCAAACAAGACTTATATCAATGGACATTGGATGCAAAGGGGGATGATAGTGGCGATAGCGGGGGCTAATGGTAGCAGGGGGGGAGGGAGGGTTACAAACTTCTTCTGGTGTTGATGGGGCCACCCCGCATGGTGAGAACAAGCTTCAGAGAGGTTCCGTCGCAGATACCGTAGTCCCGCAAGCAGTAGTCGTCGTTAAGCTCGTTAGACTTCCATATTAGGTGTTGTTGGGAGATGGGTATACCTGTGTGGTTAGACTTCCATATTAGGTGTTGTTGGGAGATGTGACTGCCTATAGTTAAATTGGCGAGTAAGTGTATGTAGTGAGTATGTTTGTGAGTATGTGAGTATGTGTGAGTGTGTGTGTGTGTATGTGTGTGTGTATGTGTGTATGTGTGTGTATGTGTGTGTATGTGTGTGTGTGCATAATATATTCCTGTACAATATATATTAATGTAATGTAATGTAAATAAGGCATTATCTAATATACACAACAAACATTTACATGTTATTTGGCATGTGTAAATAAATACTGAGATTTAATTAATTAAGTACATGAAATGGACACACACACACACATATAATGTGGCTGATATTATATCACATTGTAATGTCATATCATACCACCATCAGCATATAACAAAAGAAATTTCATAGAAAATATGTTTATTATCATTTCCAGGAATATGGCCACATTTGAAACAGGTCATTATCCTTTATATGTATATGTGCATGCTTGGATGTATATGTGTGTGTGTGTTGTGATATATTTGCCTTAGTACATTGAAATGGGTGTGGTTAAATAGGTCAATGCAGTTCATAAATGGATGATATATATATAGATTTGATATATAATTTATAAATATATGTGTGTGTGTGTGTGTGTGTGTGTGTGTGTATGCATGGTGGTTTGTGTACATATAATAAAGATAGCATAATGGGTTGTCAATTTGAATAAATATTGAACATTTAACATCTGGTTTTAATTCCAATTGTATATGATTTTTTATTGTTAACAATAAATACTGTATATAATAATGTATAAATTATATATATACATATATATGTATATAAAAATATATATATATATATATATATAATATTATATATATATATATAGACTATATTATATAGTCTCAATAATATATTTAAATTATTATCATAAGAATTAAATTATATATACATATACAATATGTATATAGAATTTATTTCTTATGACAACAATTTAGATATATGCAATACTTATCAATACTAATTAGTATAATGTAAATTATTGTTAGAACAATGGTTGTAGTGTTCATAGTGTCAATAAACTCTAGGACATGTACTATTCTATAGTATACCTACTACTAGTATAACACACACACACACACACACACATACTATAATAGGGAGTATAGAGTACACAATAGTTGATAATAGTGACCACTCTGCCTTGTTTTACTCTAATAACACATGTATGTTTAATGAATACTGTCAATTACTATATGACATACACAGTGTATGAGCTTTGTTTTGTCAGAAATTACTTTAAAGTAGTCCAAATTTACCTGAGATTACTGGTATTCCGATACTATACTAGTATAAATTGTCTATTATACTATACTATACAGTATAGTATAAGTCTATACTATACTTTATTATAGACCTATAGAATTAGCAATATATATATTTTCTTATAAGTACATATATAATTTATATTTATATTATTATACTATTTCATATATATTGATGGGTATATTGATTTCCTAATAAATATGCCCATCGTTATAATACTATACTTGATAGTATACCAATTATTATAATAAATATACAAATATAAAATAAAATGTATTTTTTAAGAAAATATTTGTTCAGATTCAATGTTTACAGTGGAAACAAATAGAGAATTATATAGATTCCTTCATAGCAAACATTTATAAATAAAGTAGCCAACTAGAGGAGAGAAAACAACATTATTATAGATTGTAAAAAACAACAACATTTAGTAATCTATTCAATAATATGTGGTTTATATCAAAGACTAGTGAAAGCATACTTTGAATAAATAAACAATCCATTGGAAGATCTATTTATATATAGATATGTATATGTATCATAAGTATAAATAATAACAGAATGTATTCCATAAGCATATATCAAAATATTGATAAAATATAATATATACAAATTCAAAATATATAATAATAATAGCATTATATTCTTACTTATAATATAACAACTCATTTTATATAATAATATAAACAATTGTGTAAAATAGTATCTATATTTATATTATTTAAATTATAAATAATTTCAAATTCCAATAAATATGATTTCTTAATCTAATAATGATTGTAAAGGCAGTTAATTTGTAAACACATTGTATCTAATATATATATATATGTATATATATAAATGTATATATATATATATATATATATATATTCTACCCTATATTCGAAAATCAACGGATTCGTAAAGAAGACATATTAGAATATTGAACATTGAAACAGAGATAAAGAGTTGTGCAGCTTAGCCACTAATAGGGCAACAAAGGGTAGAATGTAAGAGAGTGAAATAGTAAGTAAAGTAAAGAAAGTGTATTATGTAATAGTAAAGATGGCGGGGTGGTGGTTGTCTGTAAGGATTGATATAGAGATGATGATGATGATGATGATGATGAGGATTGATAGAGAGAGATGATGATGATGATGAGGATTGATAGAGAGAGATGATGATGATGATGATGAAGTTGACTACAGGGAGGATGCAAGGAACAAAGGTAGGGGCAATAAGGCAGCGGTTCTACATAGTATGATTAGGTTTAAAAGTGGGCGTCGCCTACATTACAGAGTTTTACTACGTAGTAAACCAAGGCAACTCGTAAAGGATAAGCGACGCCCATATTTAATATTAAGAGCAGCCTAAGATAGGTAGGTAGTGCAACATCAGAGGTCACGCGAGTAGTAGAGGTCAACGGCGAGTAGTTGAGGTGTATGAGTCACTGGGAGTAACCTAGTACACGCATCACATGATGAGGTCAACTGTAGCCACTAAGGGGCATGCGCTAATGATGAGGTGTAAATAAAAATAGGGGAGATATCAATATCGATAGGGGGGAAGATAGGGGGAGATAGGGAGGAGATAGGGAGGAGATAGGGGGGAGATAGGGAGGAGATAGGGGGGAGATAGGGAGGAGATAGGGGGGAGATAGGGGGGAGATAGGGAGGAGATAGGGAGGAGATAGGGAGGAGATAGGGGGGAGATAGGGGTGAGATAGGGAGGAGATAGTAGTGGTGGTCATAGCACTGGTGGCTCCATTGATGGAGCAAGAATGGTAGTGGTAGTAGTAGTAGTAGTAGACAGAGTGGTAGTGGTAGTAGTAGGCATAGTGATAGTGGTAGTATGCAGTGGTAGTGTTTATTGCCAATAGTGATGGCGCTACTAGTATCGTGTAATGAAGAAATACTCGGCATCTTACCTCCGACAAACAGATCGTCAGTAAACATCATCGCAGTTGGTAATTATAATAATAACAACGTAGATACAGCTACCTCGGGTGAGGTAACAATTAGTGCTGTCTACCGCTGTTTAGGTAGACACGTGGGCGCGGTGACGCCAGTGGTGACACGCCGTGTTTGTGATATTCGGCCAGACGTCGTAATTGATTATATTCACGGCGCAAAGCATCTCCCCCCCTCTCTCTCTCTCTCTCGCGCGCTGTAGCTATACAGTGTAGCTATACAGCGTTGTTGATAACACATAACACCACCTCCATCTCCTCCTCAAGCAGTACAACAAGCAACAACAACAATGACAGCGCCCCAGCTGCAGAGGTCAGTGACTTTACCGATGATGGGGTAGCAAGCGCAGTGTAACGACTGTTAGGGCATCGCGAGGTGTGCGACTTATTTACGATGTTGCTGTTGTATTACACTAATACTAGAGGAGGAGGTGGTGGAGGAGGCTGCTGTATTACACTGATACAGAGGAGGAGGCGGTGGCGGCCATTACTGTCGTGATGCTCGCTTTCTACACTCGTAAAAGTATGTACAAGTTTTGAAATATAATGTAGTATCGCTGCGATGCAAATCATTACACAATTAATGATACTCTATAAGAGAGATAGATAAAAATGGGGTAAATATATGGCGTTATGTTCACAATAATTGGGAAAAGACGACTCGCTTGATATAGAGCTGTTCGAGTTATGATGATGGTTTAATACAAAGATATGAAAACTATTCTAATTTTAAAACTCAGTAATCATGTTCAATTCAATTCAAAATATACATATATATTTATATATTTATATAAAATATTATATCTATATATCATATATAATATATGTATATTTGGAATAATTATAGCGAATTCATCATAATGAAATATACATAAATATGTGATTTTAATAAATTTAAGTTATCCCATTGTATTTTCATGCATTAGAATATTTATTTTGTTACATATTTTCATATTTTAAATTATAATTATATAAAATTTATATTTCATTTTTGACTACAATATAAAATACCTAATAAAATAGAAGTATAAATATAATACTTTAAATGGTTTGTATAACACTGTATTTATCTTTAATTGTACATGAATCTAATAAATAGTGTAACAATAGTATAGTTTATAAAAATTATATTTATATTGCATTAAATCTGTTACATCATTATTGATTTTCAGTGAAATAATAATAATACTAATAATACTATTAAGTGATAATAATAAGAAATAAATGATTATACAAAGCAATAAATTATTTCAAATATTCTAAAGTTTTAACTTCTCAATAAAAAAATATTATACATATTTGAATGGAATTTTCCAAAATTGTCAATTATTAAAATAAAAAAATTTAAAAAAAAATTAATTTAAAAAAAATGTAATGATTCTGAAATAAAATATTTTATAAATTTTGTATAATTAATTAAATTTATAATATAGTCCACAATTACTTCTGTAAATGATGGTATCATATTGTGAAATTAACAACATATATTATGTAATGTATGGGTGAATTTATGTGTATGGCAAAGTATTTCATTTAAAACTAGAATTAATGCAAAAGTCACCATACCACAGCTGTAGTGTTGTGTTTGTTCAAGTGATTATTAGAAAGTATGTCAGTTATTTATTATTAATATATATTTACGGTATAACAAATTACACACATATATAATATATATATAGTGCAAACACATATTCACCTATATATATATATATATATATATATATATATATATATATATTATATATATTAGCAATTTATGCTAGTTTACCAGTGAAAGACAGTGCTGCTATGGCTGCTTTCAAAGGATCTTGCACTAATACAAACACTATTAGGTAATAAGTAGAATGATTACAATGGCAACTCTTGAATCGAAACAAAAACAACTAAGGACAAAGACAATGTTATATAACTAATGACAGTAGGACACACATGTGTGTAAGGAGTAGACACACACACACACACACAATGCTAGGCCGAGTAGTAAATTAGAATCATTTGTAATAGTGTATTATTAATGTTCGTAGTTCTATATACAATATATACAAATATACAATATATATGTATATAATAAAATAATGAAATACCTTATGAAGGTAAATCCATAAATCCGAGTGCAATATCATGTAATTTAATATATTTATTGATACAGATCACATTGGTATCTGTTTTTCTAAAGAAATGCTATTTAATTTATTATTTCACATATATACAATTTCCTTTCCAAACATAGCATTGTTAAAATACTGTATTATATTCCAAATATATATATATATTTATTTTAATGAAAATATAACTAAAAAAATGTATTAAATAAAATAAGTGTTACATGTAGTATATAAATTTAGTATATATATATATATATATATATATATATTTTATTCAAATTTATAGTTTGAAATATTTATTAAAATCAGTATATTAATAATAACTTATACATTTTTATTAATAATAATATTTCTATAAATAAGTTATTTAATTAGTATTACTTAGAGATTACAAATCACCATGGATGTCATCACAAATCAATATGGATGTCATCACAAATCAAAATGGATGGCATCTAAAATCAAAATGGATGACATCACAAATCACTATGAATGACATAACAAATCACTATGGATGACATGATGTCATTGACATCGCAAATTATCTCGCCACAAATTACTGGTGCCACGTAAATATATATAATTTAAATTTATAGGTACATATTTAATACAATATATATATATATATATATATATATATATGCACTATAATAGGAACATATATAATATAATAAATATATATTTAATGTGATATGTACATATTTAATATAATACGTATATATTAAGAATGAGATATAGATAAAAGAATTAGCCGAATAATAATAATAATACTTATTGCTGATCGGGGTAATAATTATAATGATGATGATGATAATAATTAGGAGTAAATGAGTTGACGGTAATTATGCTGCATTTTAATGATGACCACACAGTTATGCATGTTAATGATGATAATATAACTATAGAACTAATAATAGATGTAATCATAGAATGTTATCTTATGTTGATATCTACATCAAACAATTCTCATAATTTAAACGGGAGACAATCAAAAATGACGAGTTGAGGGTTAAAGGTTAAATTTGAAATACGAGTTAATAGTATATATATATATATATATATATATATATATATATATATATATATATATATTTTTTATATTGATATTTGTGGGTTATTTGGATTAATTGGTTTATTTTTGTCCTGCTTGGTTTTTGTTTAGCTGCATTACATCCCAAAGTGAGCTTATAAACATTTATTTCACATTTAAAATTTATCCTGTGCAATTCAACTCTCCTTCTAGATTGTAACCCTTTTTAACTAATAATAAACTTAACTTATAACTGTGTATACAAATATAATATATATTATAATTATAATTATCAATTTAATAAGGCACTAATTAATCTATAATGTTGATTTAGTTAAATTAATAATTGATATATTAATAGATTTCAATTAAGTTGTCACTTATATGTATTTATTAAATCTATTTTAATTCAAATATATATATATATATAAATATTCAAATAATTATATAAATTTATAAAAGAGTGTATACAAACCTTCTAATTTTTGTATCCTAGCTTTAACATCTTGTACTGTTTCGTATGGTGACACGCGCAATTCAAAAGAGGTACCAGTCAAAGTCTCAATGTAAAGATCCATCATCTCTATTTCTAAGTTAATTCATCAACTTTATACACACAAATATTATATTTAATATAACATAAATTGTATACACACAAATATAATATTTCAAATATTATATTTAATATAACAAATCATTTTTCAAATTCCATGAAATTATAAATAAATGTTGCTTATCATAAACTTTATAATAGCATATATTGTAGGATATAAATAATATATTTATATAATTATTATATATAATAATATATCTTATACATTATATGCTTGTATTCAATATTTAACAAAGTTTACTGTTTAATTAATTTTTGAATTCCAATAACAAAATAATTGTTTAATTTAAAACGCATATTAAAAGTTTTAATAAAACGTATATAAAATTGTATTATATTTTAAAAATATCCATAATTATATATTCACATATTTACGAAATTTTGTGTAATAAATCATAAAATAATAACATCGCATATATTCATATATTTAATATAATATATTATATTATATAAGCGCAATAACACGTAGTTACAATGTAAACAAAGTTGTGTGCTCACATACGATACAATTTTCCTATTACTGTTTACCTTTGGCGAGGATACAAATGAAATAATAAGTATATGTAACATACAATTTATAATATACTACATATATTCGAATATATTCTAAATAAAGTATCTAATTCGTTACACAAGATTTCTATGAATCTAAATCCAAGGGTCAACGCACGTAACTGTAGGACTACGTGAACACAATTTTATATTTGAAATAACTTTAAATATGTTCGTATAATATACATAAAGAATAATATCTAAAGTATATATTAGATTAGTAAATTGTAATTATATAATATATAATTGGTGAAATGTTAAATAAACTTCAAATACGACAACATATTTCTAATACATAATTTTAAATACACAAATTTTTTCAATAAACTAAATATTTACCATAAAAAATCGATGGAAATTCACTTGAGACGATTTAATTAGTTTCTTTCAAAATTGATACATTATGTTAATATTATCCAGTATTATATACTTAATATATGTATATATTCCGTAATAATATACAAGAATATAATTTAATGTGAAGGTCAATAACTTCTAACAATTATAAAATGATGAAACATATGAAAGTGCGGGTGTAGAAATATAAAATTGTAATGGTTGACGAGGCGGTTGATGAGGCGGTTGTTTATTTACAAAGGATTTATTTATTGTGACGTATGACGATATATGTGACGTATTTCGATATTACTCATCGAATCAATCTATTTATAACATTATATTAACTTATTTTAAATTCATGTACATATATGATATTATAATTTAGTAAATATTATTTCGATAATACTATCTATTTATTGTAGGACTCATTATTTGGATATATACATATGTATGCATAATAAATATACGTATTTGTTATTTCCTTGAATAATCAATGAATCTCATTCCTTCCTATAAATTATTTTTTAAATATGAGTTAACATGAACAAACCAATATTTTAGTCTCGTTTCATATATTTTTTATTAACATTATAATTATATAATTTAAAATATAATAGATAATCATTATTATATTATCTAGGATGAATAATTATAAGATATTAATACCCTATATATTAATACTATCGAAAGAAAATACAGTTTAGCGTCATTAGTAACAGAATTTATAGGCGTGGTTAAATTAATTTGACATTACATATATTATATAATTTAATTCATAAATATAATTGAAAAAATTTAAGGCTTAATTTAAAAAGGTTTTTTTTACTTGATCAAATAAATAAGTATTATAATATGGAATCTTTAAATAAATGTATATACAAATTAAATAGGTTTTAAATATTAGTATGTATAATATAATATTATTAGCAATACAACAAAGTACGTGGTGTGCATTTGCAAATGTCTTACATTTAATAACATCATGATGATGATCATCATCATAATGATCATGTTCAACATGATTTTGTTAAACATGTGCTCTTGTGGGAATATGTTGCAAATACTGCGAAAGTAATCATGAATAAGTAGATGAAATAGTATTAATTATCAAATGTGTACACTTATCAATAGTATTAATCTCAAAGATTATCTTTAAGATATTCCACATTTATAAGTTCCCAATATTTATATTATTATAATAAATTATTATTATAATTATAATTATTTAATAATTTATTATAATAATTAAATTAAATTTTAATTATAATTATAATAATAAATAATTATTACTTTATAATTTATATATTTTATATTTTATATATATATATATATATATAAATTATATAAATTATAATAATTATATATTTAATATAATATATATATATATAATATAATTAATATAATATAATTTATATTATAATAATAATAATAATAATAATTAATAAGTACATACATCTCAATAAGCTTTAGGTTCTAGCTATATATTAGTGGGTCACTAAGTTAGTGTTTATCCTAAATCTGATAATAATAATAATATTATAATTTGAATATGTTTAACATAATGTTAAATTTCAAAATATGTTATAATATAATATTATATTAAATATTCCTAAAATAATAAAAAAAATTAGTATATATATTAATATACATTAATATAAATATTATATTATAATAATATCTATATTATATAGTGTATAACATAAGTATTCATATAGCTGATCAATTAATGTGACTTAACTTATATATTGAATATAATATTCTCATTTTTATATTAAAATATAATATTTTAACTCATTCAATTGATAACAATTAATCATTGTTATATTAATTTTAAACTCTGAACTTGTCATGCCTAGCTATTGATAATTGTATTCAACTTTCAATATTGTAATACTTACCATTTTAAAATATAATCATAAATATATAGAACACATTTAAATGATTTTAATAATTTTCACATTTTTTTAAAAACATAATTTTTTAAATCATTTAAAAATATTTATTAAATACGAATATATATTTATATAGAATGTATTAATATTAAAGTGCAAATTTACATATGATAGTTTACAAATTACGATGAATACATTTTAAATAATTATTAAATTGATTATTATACTCCATCGGCGTAATATTTCAACCTAAATTGAAAGATTAATTAATTCGACGGCAATTTTGATTCTGTAACTAATTTATTTTTGTTTCGTTTATTATCATATTATTTGTGTTTGTATTTTATTATTAAATTTTTTTCTATCCGTTATAACCAGGGGGTTATTTTTGAACTTTTCCAAAAATATAAAAGAGAAGCCAAAATTTGCATATCGACTTTGAAATTTCTTATTTTTCACTTACTTTCGGAGATGACATATATGGTTTTATAAAGCCATTATACGTTAATAGATATTATTATATGAAGCCGTTTATAAAGCCATATTATTGGTTAATCTTACATATATTTATAATTTTATTTATACTTTTAAGTATTTTTATAGATATTTATTAAAGTTAAATATTAATAAGTATAAATAAATGATAAACATTTAATAGAATTAAGCTATTTAAAGTGAATTACAATCTCTAAACATACCTAGCTTAAATGTTATTTAATAGTTTGTTTAATTTATTTTTATATAGAAAAGCCACTTTTAACTGACGCGGTACCTGGGAGCTATATAGCTACGAGAATTTAAATACTAAAGAATATTTATTAATATTTATCCCTATTTCTTCACATTTTATCATGGTAAAAGCATATATCATATATAAAATAGTTCATTACATTATAAGTATATATCATATATCAAAGTGTTCATTAAAGAACTGCAAGATGCTTTGTCAGTGAACATTCACAACGACTATGACCACTAATTATAGAAATAATTTAGTGATAAATCTATATTTAACGTTATGTATAAGGCTGGTTATCTCTTGCGGATGTTAATGCTTTTTTTCCAAAAAATACGTAGTACATCGGGCCGAGTAGATATGGCTCTTTTAAATTATAAGAAATATTTGACAGGAACGACAGCAAATAATAATAATAACAAATATATTATAATCCGCGAATAATACATTCTGTAAATCAGAACTATTACAACACTTTAAAAACTTAAACTTGACTTTTATGTAGGCCATTAGGCAACTTTATGTAGGACATAAGGCAAGTGATATTTTTTAAAATATTATAAAAATATATTAATAAAAATAGTTGTAAACATACAAAATATTGTAATTTAGTATTTAATTTAATTTTTATTTAATAAATTTAATTTTTAACCTCCAACTTAACTTCATTTTTGAGTTTACATTTTTTATCGTTACCAAATTATTGATTTTTAACCACATATCCAAAATTAACTGACTTTTGGGATATTTTACATATTTAAGTGTTTTATTTGACAATCGATAATACATTTACATACCCTTTAATCGTATTCCTAGTAGAAATGTTAATACTTACTTATTTATTAATTATTTGATAATTCTTAATTATTTATTAATTAATTAATTATAAGTATATCTTTTTTTTTTTCGTCGTTACATTTTTATAATATTTTTTTATAGAGTTTTATTCTTGAGAACAATTATTTAATATATTGATATAATAATATAGTATTGTAATGAATATGAATTTAATAACTCATTTTAAAAGTTTAATAAATAATATATATAATTAATTCGTTTATATTTATTTTATATATGAATAATATTATTAGTGTATACATTTAATAAATGTACTATAGTAACCCAATAAACATATGTTATTATTAATAATTAATAACTTATTATACATTTAAAACACATACACTACAATAAGTTTGTTATTTTATGTATTTGATAAATGTATTATGATAAATTATTGATGTTCACGTCTTTAAACTTTTAATTTATGATTTATTTTAAAAATTAACTTATAAATTATAATTTATCGAAGTATGACAATCTAAATTTAATATAAATATCATTTTTATTATTAATTTTCACTTTATATTTCATAACTTTTATACAAAATAATAATACTAAGGATAGTTACTATTGCTATCTTGTATCAAGGATTTGCTGGTACAGAAGTAGATATTGATGTTGATATTTCTATGAAAATGGTATATTTTAAATCTATTGAAATTAGGGTACGAAAAATATTCTTCTAATTTCATATTATTTCAATTAATAATAATTTATTATAAGTACTGAACAATCTGTAATATTTCAAATATAAAGTTACTTTATCTATATACATTTATATATATTTATAATATAATTTTATATTAAATAATAAATTATTGTAAACAATGTGCATATAAATATAATGTTATATCTCTTATATACTATTTATTATTTTTATTATTATTTTATAAATGTTCACCAGTAAACACATATATATATATATATATATATATATATATATATATATATATATATATATAATGCACCCTCTATACACCGCCACCCTCTATACACCGCCACCCTAGGAACCGGACATTATGGCGTTATATCCAGGGTGGAGTTTAGCAAAAATATGACTCATCAAAATTAATAAATTAGCCTAGATTTAAAACAAATCGATTATTTAATGTAAATAAAATAGAGGGTATATTTTTTTATACTTTATTATAATATAAAGTATAATATATTTTTATTTTAATTATAAAGTTAATTAATAAAATATATAATAATAATAATAATTATAAAGAATTATTTTTTATAAAATATTTGTCAACATATTTTGTATTTTGTTATTGGTTAGATATTCTATAGAACGTGATATATGATTTAAACTAGTAATATCTTTGATATTAGTATACTAATTAGACTAATTAGGCTAAATAGGCTAAATAGTATACTATTTTGTTCAATAAATAAATGCACTTTATCGATACGTGATTTTACATTTTGATTAAATATAACATGTATTACATGTCTTCAATCGTTAATGCTACTCGTCGAGTTTGACAACCATTTTTCTTTATTATTGATAAAGTCGCAAATGTTCCTTCTTGTATGGTCAATGACCGTACAAAGGTTAACATCATTCCACATAGGTCATTAAAATGGTCAGCAATTTCCTGGTGTTTTAAATTAAAATTATCGAAATTAATTCTATAATTTGTTGTTATCATCAAACGATAAAGCATTACGTTCCTAGTGAATGATATATTATTAATCACCGATGAATCATAGGCTATGATACGTATACAATTCGTATACACAACACACAAGTAAATACACCATCGCTCTTTATACTTTTAAGTTGTATTCGCTAATTGATATCTAAACATCGTACACAAAGCTAAGCTTACAGCCTCGGCTAGTATACCCCCTGCGGGTGACATCGGTGGCGTAGTAACTAGGGGCGCTGCAACAGGGGGGACGGGGGGGGTATGTTACCTCCACTTTAAAATCTATGGGCACCTCCTATGTATTGGTCCCCCCCCCCCCACTTGTACGATAACATTTATTTTGATTGGTCGATCACCCCTACATACACACACCATCGTTCCAGCGCCCCTAGTAGTAATGCATTCCATCGGTAATTCATGCGCGCAATTACAACTCGTCACCCCGTATGCTGTTTTATATAATAATAATAATAATAATATTTAATAGTATTTTAATAATAATATTATTAATTTCAACAGGTATACATTGTTATATTGGTACATTGTACGATAGATGTTACGCATTCGCTAAGCAAATTATCTATTATTTACGGCATTATATGAGCTTATTTGTATTTTGAAATAGGTGGCGTACAGTTATATAATGTGGTATTATATAAGTATTTCTTAACGTGTAATAGATGACGGTAAACAGGGGGCATTGTATCCAGGATGCACTCTATATTCTTTGCACTCTATATCAGCGATATTTGATACACCTCTTTCAGTTGATGCTACAATAGGAAAACAGTTTTACCTAAAAATAGGCTACTATCGATATTCCCCTCGCGCTCGATCATCGGATGATACTCCCTTCTAGAATATACTATTCAAAGTGCAATCTAACTGGCGAACGTTATATACATAATAAAATTTACATGGAATTGAATCTAAAAATTTGAGATAATTTTAGATTATAATTAAATTTGTTACTTACTTTTGGAGAGACTCGTTAATTTGAAGTCCACCACTTATATAGTGTTATTATGAGGGATGCGATGATACGATAATGTTAACTAATGTTAAATAAGTGTAGCAAATTAATATAACTAGACTATCAACGTATCTAAATTAAAATAATTATGATATTGATCAAAAAGTAGAATATTATTATTATTGTAAATTATTGATCATATTCTAGTAAAAATATTAACTTGTTTATTAATTTCCCCATTATTCCTTGCCTGTTGGAGAGGAATGATAAATCTGATTTATTTATTTATATATGAATTGCTAATTGCTAACTACGATACAATACATTGGTAGGTGACTACATCGGCCTACTTCTGAACAATATATTTAAATTGAAAAGAAAGAACAACATTAACTTTGTCTTATAATCTGAATACACTCGCGATATAAATGGATAGAAGTAAAGAAAAAAGGTGAGAAAATAATTTTAATTTTTAATATTTATGAGAGAAATTAATGCTATATATTCAAACATTAAATTAAATTAAATTAAAAGAAGCAGAATTTAATATCTGGTTTATATCCACTAATTATACATGATGATATATGGATAAACGGTTTATTATGCACTAAAATAGGGCTAAGTAGACCCCCAACTAGACCCTCAACTAGACCCCCAAGTAAACCACCACTAAACCCCCAACTAGACCCCCAACTAGACCCCCAACTAGACCCCTAAGTAGACCCCCATGTAGACCTCTTCGCTCGTGCAGATTAATGAAATAATACAATTTTATTTTCAGTTCTCGACAAAAATGTTCATTTCAATTCCACAAAATGATAATATATAAATGTACAACAACTTTCTAACGTATCTAAACAACACATTTAAAGTGTAGAAATGCTTCCTGAAGTGATTATAATATTTGTAAACATAGTACTTAAACTTTTGGAACGGATCCTATATCGTATTCTATGTTAATTTTATTATCTAATGATAAGATTATTTGAGACGATTAATGTTGAATAGTTTTAATGTAACTTTTTAATAAAGTACTATTCTCATTATTTAGAACAAAACTATAATCGTACTTATTTTTAAAAAGTGACCCATTAAATTCTTATAACTAAATAAGCCAAGTTAAATAACAGGTATAATGTATAGAATATTTAAACTTAATACGGGTAATGCTAAACATTTAATATTTTAATTTTTTTAATTTAATATTTAATATTTAATACTTTATTACTTTTATGTAGTATATGTAGTAATAAGTAAAGTAGTAAACTATCTACTGTATTACTTAATCGACGAGTATACAAAATCAACAGTATTACAATTAACAAAATGTGTATATTAATAGATATAGATATAAACTATATAACATAGATTGATTTTCAGAAAGCATTAAGAAAAACAATTAAAAGTATATGGTGTATTATATACAATATATATAATAAATAATAAAATTGTTATAATTTTTTATTTCGAGATATCAAATTTTAAAGTAACAAATTAATTTTTTCAAATTGTTTTTATTATAAATCTAGAATAATAAAAATATCTGTTTTTCAATATTTTTCAAATTAACCATACAAAATTAAAATATAGAATTAATAATTTATTAATTAATAAAGTAATGAATATTCAATTATGATTTGTTTATTTTGCATTATTATTAATTTGTTTGTATATTTAAAATTAATCACATAAATATTAAATTATATAATTAATAACATAATAATATAACGGATTTATAATTAAGAGGTGTTATATTTATTTAAATTTTCCAATGAATTTTCCAAATATTTATGTAATCTGATGTATCAAACAGTATATACTATATAGTATAGCAGTGTGTATTATAGACAGGATAAACACGTTTATTAATTATAGACAGGTTTTCTATTTTCGATTGTTTCATTTATTTTTAGATCAACTAACTATTATGCAATAATTTAAATATGGAATTTTAGATGTATACAATAAATAATTCTAAAACTACTGCGAAGTAATTGTATTAAGGTAGAAGGTAGTGTATTTAAATCTGATTAAAATCAAACAAACAAAAATAAATTATTAATACATAATGCTAAAATACCATTAAAAGAATGTTTTGCGGCACTATATAAATTGAATAATTTATCGTGTACTTTATTTTATAAAATCAAACAAAACTAAAATTTAAAAAACATTTTATATCTATTTCATGTATTATATAATATATAAAGACAAGAAACATACAATACATAATTATTATTTTTAATTTTTTTTATATCAACATTTATTTTTCATTAGTAATATTTCAGATGCATTTCACTCGTAATCATTATCGTATTCTACCTCTCGATACATTCAAAACAGTTATTCCCAGATACTATTATAGCTGTACTATTACTTTTTGTTATTTATATAACTAACATAACTATTAATAACATCATGTATAGATATTTTCATAAATATAAGTGGTACTAATATATAACATCATGTGGTATTTCTATAGAAATACCAACAAAAAAGAAAGTAAAAAGTTTCTTCTTATTATATATGAATTATATATTAGAAATATCTGTGCATGATTTTATAAAAATATATACATCTAATATATATAGAAAGCGAATCTGCTAAATGAAAACTAAGATCTACACACTCTTGACCGCCTCTATGTAAACTAATGCAATGACATGTGACCGACGAATACCTCCCCTTAAACGACAACATCAACTGAACTTACCCAGCAAACAGTAAGAGCAGCATAATAGCAGCATAACAGCATATGCTAGAGCCTCAAATGTTTACATTGTGCTATTATGCTGCTCTTCTAATAATAGCAGCATAATAGCAGCATAATATACTTTTAAAATTAATAGCAGCATAATATCAGCATAATGGCAGCATAATAGCAGCATAACAGCAGCATAATATTATGACAAATTAATAGCAGCATAATAGCAGCATAATAGACATTTAATAGCAGCATAATAGCACAATGTAAACATTTGAGGCTCTAGCATATGCTGTTATGCTGCTATTATGCTGCTATTACTGTTTGCTGGGTAGGCCTCGATATAATCTATCACATGTTGTCATCACCCAAATGAAATACGTCCATGACTAATACAATGGTGTTATATTTACTGTTAATTCAACACTATTATTTTCTGCTATAGCAGCATACAATATTATAATGTGTCTACTAAATACAGCAACATACTTTAAAATGTATTTCAAATGTAGGTATGTTATCATTAAGTGCCAGTATTCGCATTACATTTAATACAAAATATATACATATTCTCGTGAAAAATATTTAGAATATATTAAATATGTACTATGTTATATTTTGATCAAAATTAAATTCAAAATGTATTTATTAAGTGTAAATGAACAAAATAACGATATTATTACAATGTAGGAAACTATTACTGAATAGTAATTGATAACAGCTATTGTATTTTGTATTTACACTTAATAAATAAGTACATTTTGAATTTAAGTTTAATCCAAATATAACATAGTACATATTTAATATATTCTAAATATTTTTCACGAGAATATTTATATATTTTGTATTTTTTTTCATATTCAATTTCCATATTTAACAATTAAATAATTATATGAAAATATTAAATAAAGTTGTTATAATAAATGTGATATAACCAATACGATGTTATGAATTTTGATTAGAAATTTAATATTGTGGTTTAATAATGTGTATCTATTACATCATGGGATAAGGGTACATCTTTTATACCATTTACAATGAATAGCTATCATTTCTATGTAATGAATTGTTAACAAAACTAAATATACCACTACAGTAAAGTACACATTTCCGAGTACACACCTTAAAATGTGTTTCTGAGTACAAATCACATAATGTACAAGACATTAAACTAGCTGTTCAGATAACATTAGTTATACAACTATTGTAGGACTAGGTATGTCTGTTCATCGTAGTCTTATCAATATTATTAGTTAGTAATGTAAATATATAAATTAATAAAATATATTTTTCATTTGAAAATTATTTGAAATGAATATTAGTTCATTACACGTATATATATATAGAGATAATTAGTTTTCAGTCATAACTACATACAGACGATAAGTGTATTACGTGTATTGTATATATTATCTAATACTAAGGACTTCACACTAGGAACAATACATCACACTGACGTATAATATATTACCAACAGCCATTATATGTGTTAGATATTTCATATGTATCGGGTTGTTATTAAAAGCATACTTCCTAACCCCCCCCCAACACTGTCACTATAATTTATATGCCGTCTGCGCTAATAGCCCTGCCTATGCGGTTAAGTGGTTAGACGCCTCACCCTCTCTCGTTTCAGTGATTCCTGTCTCCTGATTTGTAGTAGTAGCTATCTAATCTCGGGCCATCTATTTATAGATCTCCATCACTGACAATAAAACATCACATGTTCGAAATGTAGCAGTTTTAATTTCATCTTCATTACCACATTGTCGTTCAGGTGAGCATATTGTATTATTATGCATATTATTATGCACGCGCTCTATAGTGCCCTTTATACTACTACTACTACTACTACTACTGCTACTGCTACTACTACTACTACTACTACTACTACTACTACTACTACTACTACTACTACTACTACTACTACTACTACTACTACTACTACTACTACTACTACTACTACTACTACTACTACTACTACTACTACTACTACTACTACTACTACTACTACTACTACTACTACTACTACTACTACTACTACTACTACTACTACTACTACTACTACTACTACTACTACTACTACTACTACTACTACTACTACTACTACTACTGCTACTACTACTACTACTACTACTACTGCTACTGCTACTACTACTACTACTACTACTACTACTACTACTACTACTACTACTACTACTACTACTACTACTACTACTACTACTACTACTACTACTACTGCTACTGCTACTGCTACTACTACTACTACTACTACTACTACTACTACTACTACTACTACTACTACTACTGCTACTGCTACTGCTACTGCTACTGCTACTA